>PVLD010026405.1:0-22217 GCA_004027595.1 Dinomys branickii | reverse complement strand
TTTTCCGCTCCCGGCGGCGTTTGGGGCCCTCCACGCGGCTCGCCCGACACGCGCGAAACGTGGGATTGCCGGGCGTCTCCGCCGCTAGCAAGCCGATCTCTGTCGGGAGTCGCCGGGGGGTTGCACCGTCTCGGGAGGCGGGAGGGCCCGAGGCGGCCGCGCTCCCACTGCGCCTGGACCGATCCCCGCTTCTTCCCCGTGGGGATCGTCCCCGGCTCCCAGCGTCTGGGACTTTCCCACGTCTCGCCCCGGCAGCCTGGTCCGCCCTACCACATCTCCCCCGCATCTCAGAGAAATACGCCCAGTTTAAACTTCCCAGCCGAGGTCCCGGCATTCACGCTCACCAAGTCTGTCTCGAGCTGGTGGTGTTTATTAAGGAGGTTCGCTCCCTTGCTGCTCATCCAGTCGCCATCTTCCTCGGATTCAAGAAACTTAACTCTTACCTTTATTCTTTTTTTTACCATGAGAATGTTTCTTTTGCAAGTGACTTAATTTTTTTGCCACAATTCCCCTATGTTTTTATATAACTATACCTTTCTTGACAGGCTTTCTAAATATTAGAATTTTTCAGAAGTTAAAAGAGGGAAAATACATTCTTTCTGCTGAATAAACAACACATTTTACTTAGAGATCATCAGCTTGTTTTTTATTTTAAAAGTAAAAGAACAAAGACATATTAACAAACAGACACAAAGTAGCATAAGAAATAATACAATCAAAACTGATTTACAGACAAAGTGACAGGGACTCAACAATGGTTGTTGCTTTACCTACTGATATCTTCGAAATGTATATTCATGAACACAGATACAGACATGCAAAATTGGTCAAACAATCATCTCAACAACAGAAAAAAAAAAGAAAGAAAGAAACCGGAAAGCATTAACAAAGAGGCACAAAGTAGTACAGTAACAGTGAGATCATCAGCTTTTTGAACATCAAAATCTGAAGCTGCTAGGGGTCATATTTATTTGTAGGTCCCAAGATCACCCTGGGGTCTAAGTAGGAAAGTACCTCTTTAAACTGAAAAAAAACTCACCTTAAAGTAAAGCATGCTGAAAGTTATGTCTTTTAACCTTATAGTCCTTCTTAATACCTGTCACTATTCCAAAATTTAAACAGACATTCAACAAGCACCTAATGGGTGCTGCTGCAGGGACCAGAGCTAAAGCTGTAATATCTCCACTTCTGGGACTGACACCCTTCTCAGGGAGACACAGGGCAAACAGATTCGCCCACAGATGCCCATCTCTGTGCTCTGAGCACAACTGCTGAGAAGATTAAAAAATGTCAGGTGCTATTATGTTAGATGGGGAGATGTGGGAAAGCTTTTTTGACAAAGTACAGTTTGAACAGAGACCATTTGAAAATAATGAATTCCGTCCTTCAGCTGAGGTCAGTATCCACAGGCAGCACAATCTCAGCAGAGAGAACAGCATGAGTTCTGAGGCTCACGTGCACCTGTGGGGTTCAAAGAACGGCAGAGAAGACCGAGCCGGCCAGGGTGCAGGGAGAATACAGGGAAGAGGGTAGCGGCAGGTAGGCTGGGCAAGACTGATTTTTAAAGACTGCCTCTGGCTTCCAGGTGGGAAACAGGCTGCACTGGAGGAAGAGACGGAGCAGAAAGACCCACTAGGAGACTACCTGAAACAGGGAACGTGTGATGGTCCCAGGTGCCGTCGTGGAAGGGGTGAGAGGTGGTCAGAGCTGGCAGGTAATCTGAAGGTGGAGCCCTGCTGCAAATTATAATGTACGGTGCAGGAGGGCGATGCCACATTATTGAAAATGAGAACTAAAGCATAAAATCAAAACCACGAATTTTATTTGAAATGCATTTAGCAGTTGTGTAATGAGCATGCCTGTGACATCCAAACAAATGCGGGAAGTCTAGGAAAGTTGAAGTAGAAGCATCATCAACTGGCAGTGTGGACAGAAAGGGTGGCGGCCCAGCCCAACCCAGGCAAGCCACCACTGAGGCCGGCCAGCAGAGGGGTCTGGCGAAGGGGCCGCCAAGGCGGGAGAGAAACCAAGGGGAGCGTGGTGTCACAGGAGGTGAAAGAGTGCAGCGTTTCTGAGGGCTGGCTGAGAAACGCGAGAATGGCCCTCCGGGTTGAGCACAGTCACTTCCATGGAACGAAAGGGACGAAAGCCCAACTGGAGGGGTTCAAAAGACAACATGCAGTGAAGAGCACAACACAGCAAACGCAGAATTCTACCCAGAAATTCAGCTGGAAAAGAAGAGGCGTTGGGGTGCAGCTGTGGGGAGCTTTGGGGTCAAGAGGAGCCTCTTAGAACAGCAGATGTCTGAAGGTGCCAGAGGCTGACAGGTAAGGTCTGAGGGGGCAACGAGGGCACAGGACAGGGAGGAGAAGCCGCTGGGGCAATGTCCTGGAGCTGCGGCATCAGAGCACTCCCAGCAAGGCTCTGGGGCTGTGGAATGCGCGTCACACTGCACATTCTGTGCAAGTGCCGGGCAGGGCTGCGGCTTCCGTCTGCAGCACTAGTGCTCTTGTGCCCTGGTGAAGCTCTAAGCTGACTTGCGTCAGCACGGCAAGTACTTGGAAGGAAGCCTGACACTCAGGACACCTGGGAAAGGTGCTTCTCCACGCTTGCTTGCCTAAGGGACAGGGGATCCAGGACAGACCGTTGGGGCATGGCCTCTCGTGGCACAAGGACGGGTAGAGGTCGGGCCCTGCTGCAGGCCGGCCGCCTTCGTTGTGGGAATAGGGGAAAGTTATCTCCACCCTTCTCTTGCTTTCTCCATCCACAATAACAAACTAGGAAAAGAGACCTGTTGGTGCTTTGAGCTGAGAAGAGCTGGTGTGAAGCAGTCGCCAGGCACAGCAGGAGATGGGGGCAGCTGTGCAGCCTGGGACACAGGACACCATGAGTCCAAGCTGAGCCTGGTTGGTGTTTTCTCTGCAACTACCCTCAGCCCTCGGGTGGAGAGGTCGGCTGGCTGAGCAAGGGGAAGGACAGACACTGGGATGAAGTGTGTGTGAAGGAGGAAGTGAGAAAATGCAGCAGGTTCTAACTAAAGAGAAGCCACTCTCAGGGCTCATCAGAACTGTGTGGGGGCCCTGCCGACTTCCTCCCAGACCCCAAAACTGGTCAGGGGCTAACACGAGCAGCCCTTGTTCATTCCTCTTTTTAATTAATTAATTTTTTCACAGAGACAGGGTCTTGCTGTGCTGCCCAGGGTGGCCTCAATCTCTTAGGCTGAAGTGATCCTCCTGCCTCAGCCTTCTGAGCAGCTGAAACCAGAGAACTGAGTCACCACACCTCGCTAAAATTTTATGTATATATTTAAGGTGATTCAGATTGAACCCAAGGCCTCACAAATGCTGAGCACCGCTGAACTACACTCTGATCCTGGTCTTTATATTTGAAGCATTGTAAAATTACTTTTACTTCCCTTTGCCCCACACAGACATTGGGTGTCTGTACTGACAGAGTAACGGTGATAGCTGATACTTATCCTTTCACTGCCCTCTTCTCTGGCCAGTACAACTTCTACTTGTCTTCGATGTCTTCCACCGAAGTGCAGGACTATCAAGAGTGAGAGCCCCTTTAGCTTAGTCCACTCTTTCACCTCAAAGTGAGGGCTGCGCTGAGCAGACCCAGGCCAACAGGAAGGTTTCTGTCTTCACAGTGTGACTTGCAGGGCACTGCGGGTCCACCTGTGTCACAAACCCTCCTAACTCACCTACCACGGCTCCAGCCCCTCTCCGCCCTCCATCTGCCCCAAATGCTCAGCACACAATGTCGCCCATGGAGTCCAACAGTAACACCAGCAGCGCTCCCTTGGCAGAACTATCTGAGTAACACACAACTTCTCCTACCAGAAAGCAGACAGAGCTTTGATTTACATGTGGTCAAAGAGGAAAATCTCCTTGTGCCATCAGCCTCACCCTTAGCACCAAGCAACTTAGAAGATTTACTATTTGTTACCTTTAGTATTTGAACATCACAGGGCAAGCCTGAGATGGTAGCTACAGGAAAAGGAAATTTCAATAACTGCAGAGAAGACAGAAAGGCCTTAAGAAACGAGATTTCTATTCCAGCCTAGCCTTATTCTTTCAGTATCTTTTTCGGCCAGAAAATATTCCTTTTGTAGGAACCTATAATCATTTGATACCCATTACACACCTTTAGTCATATGTTACCTGTACCCTGCTGCAGTTACCAATGGAACACCACTATTACAGAGCAATAACACAACAGATATAAACACCTTTCCTGATAGTAGCAAAATAATGTATTTTTAGCACCTTGACTCAGAAAGTAGAAAACTGTGGAATAAAGGAAGGACAGAGCCAGGGATATAGCTCAGTGGCACAAGTGCTTGCCTGGCAGGCACAAGGTCCTGAGTTCAATTCCTGGAACCAAAAAAAAAAAAAAGGAAGGATAGTTGTGTCCTCACAAGCACAGTGCTTGGCAACCACCAGTGCCCAATAAGTATTTATTACTTTAATGGAGGGATACAGTGAGGGAGGAACAGAAAGAGGGTGGATGGATGGATGAAGGGAAGGAGGGAGGGAGGAAGGAATATAGGGAGGGAGGGATGGATGGAGGGAAGAAAGGATTGAGGGAAAGATGGAGGGGTGGTGGGATTAGAGGGAAGACTGGATTAACAATAGGGTAAACATGGTTTTTTTAAAACCCAGATCTCAGAAAACATAAAGTAGCATCTAAAAAACAGCAACGTGTTCCTCTGAATAATCTTACAACAAGCACAAAGGCAACACATAAAACCAACAGGTGTGAAACAAACCAAAGCTCTAGGTATTCATCTTCCACTCATCAAAACTGAAAAGAGAAGCCCATTTCTCAATCAGTTACACGCAAGAGAAACGTGACACTGTGGACACCTCTGAACACAAAGTGCAATGCCGTGTCACAAATGATCAAAATCTACAGCTGTGCCAAAAGCAGCAACAGGATCTCTGCTCATAAGATCTGAAAGGAGAGAAGAATGTGTTCAAATAGCACGACCAGGTCCTAAAGCATATAGGGAAATGTTCTCTTGAATTTTGCAACTTTGTTTAAATAAGCTCCAAATTTCCCTTCTGTTTATCTAAACATGAGATAGGGGTGTGGGTCACGGTAAACACCACACATACACCCCACACACACACTCCCCCCCCACACACATACATCATTCTTTATGAAGACAGCACAGGAAAAGACAAAGTAAGCCTCTAAAATTGAACAATTGCTCTTGGTTCACCCTAATAACAGATACACCTTATATATCAACAGCCAGCGACAATGCTCTGAGACTTAAGGCTGTCTTTGTCCCGAGAGTCCCTTAAAAGGACTGCAAACCAGGAAAAGAAGGTTTGGCAAGTGCAGCCGGAGGAGCTCCTTCCAGCTGTGCCAGTGCGAACAGAGTACATGCTTGGAACTGGCACATCTTGCTCCCAGGTCAACTTCTCATTCATTGGTTATTCCCTAACTCCAGACAGTGACACGGACACCAACAGCATCCTGAGGCATGGAAAGGTTTCTTAGTAATCACCTCTCCCGACAGACAAAACCCCACCATCACACTGTACTGTCTCCATGCCTTTTCCTTGTTACACCAACATCCCCTTGAAGGCTCCAGGATTCCACTGAACACAGGATGCAGGCAGGCATCAACCGAAGTGCCTTGCCGTGGAGCTAGTGGCTGTCCCCAAAACACCCTCATCGAGATCTGGCCCTTGAGAGTCATCTCATATTCATGCTGGCCTGTCCACTGTCAAGAGTTCCAACTCCCAGCAAGAGTGTAAAACATGACTTAGGCATCAGTGGAAACAGCTCAGCGTGCAGCAGGGACTGGGACATGGCTCCATGTCAGACTGCTGCGCTCCAGGCAAATTAAAAGTTAAAAAATGAGAACTATAAACCATCAAATGCCAATGTCAGGTACCACGGCCACATGGCTAAGAGATGCTTGGTGACATGAAATGCTATGCCCAAAGCTCACACTGAGAATGTCCTGTTGCAAGCGGTAGGGAGAAACCCTGTGTTGAGACAGTGGCCTCTCTAAGCCAATTTTACTGTCTGGATTCTCTCCAACAAAATCTCCTAGGAGGGGCCTTGGGACCCACACCAATGCTTTGTACTTGCACAGGCTTTTACAACTCCTGAGGAACTTGACAGCTTTGCAGGCAGTGCCCTCCAAGCTTCCCTCGTGAGCTTGCAAGAGCTAGCAAGCACGTTCACACCTTTGTTTTACTCACAGGGTACTTTGCTTGTCAAGTATGACTACCTCAGGCATTCAAACAGAATCACAGTAGATTCTGAGTTTGTTCAAACTCAGAACTGTTGCCTCTCTCCATCAGAACGGTTTTCTTTCTTTGCAAACATTTCTGCCTAGGGTTACCAAACACCAAATTTTCCTTTTGCTCACGACTAGGTTGCTGCCAAGTCCATTTGGTATTTCACAGCCAGTTCCCGACAGTGGTGTTCAGGTCGTCTAACTGCATTTCTATCACTGCTCCAGAAGACGAGCATTCAGTTAGCATTTCCAGGCTGTCACCAGTCACAGGCAGAAGAACCCCTGAGAATGTGCAGTCCCAGCAGCTGTATGCAGCACAGCAACACATGTTCCCTAACGTGTCCCATCTCCCCACACACACAATGGAGCGTCTCACCCAGGCCTTCACCTGCTTGGAACTGAGAGGATGACTTTGAGTCCTCATTTGTCACATGGTTACTCACTCATTGCACAGGAGACATTTCCCTTTCAGCAGCTTGTATTCTGCCTTGTAAGGATCCCTTGGGTTCTTGCTGAACCCGAGGAAGGAATGGTGGTGAGAATGAAGGTAAAAAATTGACAAGAGACAGAAAGCTGGGATCCGTGCAGGTCCTCATGCTTCTCCCGAGCAGAGAAGGGGAACTGCCCAAGAACAGTAAGAGTGGTTACTCGTACCCTGGACAGCTTGGTTAACTTCCTCTGCCCAGCAATCAGTTAAAAAGTTACAGCTGCTTGTTTATCTCCTTCAAGGCGCTCCCACGTTCAGGGGCAGGCTTCATCCTGCATCAGCTCTCCCAACACTTCCTGTTTCTAAGTTTAAAACGAAATCTAACATAAACAAATTTGTGCCCGTGAAAAAGTGGAAAATATCATGGAAAAGGTAACACAGCGTCTTCAGGCCTGAGCTGAACATGCTGGTGTCTCCCGTTCTCCCTCTGAAAGGCATGGCACTGACACATCTGGAGACAGCTTTCTAACGGGAGAGACACTGTTTGGCCTCGGGAAACCGTTTGCCAACGTAATCAAAAGACACTGCAGCAAAAATGGTTTCTATGCATGAAAATAACAGAAGTCCTAGGGATGTGCTGCTTTTATTTCCAGCTTAAAATATAAACAAACGAAAAATAAACTTGGGCATAGATTGAATGTTAAAAAATAGAATTCAGAAAAGACTGAATTTAGAACATGAAGTGATTCTCCAGTAGATGGCCCTCCAAGATCTGAAGGTGCTGAAGAACCTCAAAAGTTTCTGAAATAGCTATCACAGAATTTCCCTGCTATTACATTGTTAGTGGTAACAGACAAACAGGAGAGAATATATTTTCATATATATATCTATATATCTATCTTACAAGGTTTAATAGCAGAGATATTAAAAATACAAATAAGACATCCATATACAGCATGCACATTTTACTAAGCTTTATAATACAATGAATCCCAGAGAACTCTCCACTCCTTTAACCAGAATGCAACTGCCTGTGTGTGTGTGTCTGCGTATTCCTCTCTGTCTTAACCTACTTCCGTCCCCTGGTGCCATACAAAACTACTGAATATGTTGGGACTTTTAAATTATATATTCTGCTACCCTCCTTTTTTTTTAGCCTTACTCTTAAATTTTTACCATGCATATTTTGCTAAACAGTACTAACTCAATCAGTATCTTACTAATTATTTTAAAAGACTTTGAAACATTTATCCTGATTTTACCTTCCTAATGTATGCCCTATTATTGTCCATTATTTTAGTTCTGACTTCTTACTCTGTAAGTTATAAATGATTATATTTCAGATGGAGTTTTTATGATTTAGGTACCTATCAATCTATTTGTTCAGTAGTTTTTGTATCTCAGCCCTTTCTCCTAGGTTAATTATTTTCTTCCTTCAATGCATCCTTCAGAAGTTTTTTTTTTTTTCTAAAATCTGTTGTTAGTAGTTCTGCTTTATTCTTAAAGCCCAGAGGGAATGTAATTCTAGGTTATCAGCTAATTTTCTTGGTGACTTTGAAGACATCATATTCCTGTCTTCTAGCTTCTGTTTCCACGATTGCTGCTGCAAAGTCCGCCCTCCACTTAATACTGTTTCTTGGCAGGTCATCTCTCATTTTCCCCTGGATTTGCTCCTTTAAAACTGCCCTTTCAGGATCTTTCTCTTTTTCTTCACTATTCTTCAGTTTCATTACAATATATATCTTAGTGAGCAATCTGTTTTTAACTCTTTAACTGATGAATTAACATACAAATAAAAAGATGACAAACCTCAAATGTACAGCTTAACAAACAGCTACACAATGAACAAATGAAGATATCCATCCCCCACGTTTAAAAACACACATTTTTTGTCTCAGCTGCCTCCATCACGCTAAGGACTACACTGACCTCTAACCCCAGAGATGAGATTTGCCAGAGTTTGGAATGTATAGAAATGGAATTAGGTAGTGTACATTTCTTCATGGTTAGCGTCCTTCACGGTGACATTCACCCCTACGTCACATGCAGCAATCATTCATTTATTATTCAGTGGAACATTATTTTCCTTTGCATTAACCTATTGTAGTGGTTGAGTGTATCAACTTGAGAAGTTCAGAAGCTTAACTAAGTTGGCTCAGCAATTCTGCACCCTACAGTGTGGAGCAGCCACCCTAGGGAAGCTCAGCACCCAGATGATATAAAGGGGAAATGAGAAAGGACAGAGGGGCTTCCATTCTCCAGAGGAGATCCAGTCTTTGCCTTCAGCTTGGACGTCATCTCCTGGCTTCCAGCGCAGACTCTTCGGCTTCTGCTTTGGATCCTTCAGCCTTCTGGTGTACTCATCGGCCTTCTGTCGCAGATCCACGGCCTCCTGCTACAGACTTGCATGGAACTCTGTAGTGAGCTCCAGACCCTGGAATGAATCCTCTGGTCTCCAGTGTGCAGACACCCTCTGCATGCTTCCTCATCCAACTCTGTGGCTGACTGTCAGAAGCCAATCTTGTCATTTCTTATCCATTTGCACACCTTGTGTTTCCTCTGTTTCTCTAGTACACACTGACTGATACACCTACAACAAGTAATCTGTCCATTCTACTGGTGATTGTTGTTTGGGGTTTGTTTGTTTTTTTTAATAACATTGCTGTGAACATTCATCACATTATTTTGGTGTATTTATTTTTGTATTTTATGGTTTATTTCTTTTATGTTGTACTTTCTGTGTTCTGGATTCATATCTTGTTTCTGTTATAGAGAAAGGCTTAACCACTAGCACTATAAATCTTTGCCTTTTTATCTTCTCATGCTGGATCCCCAAAGAGACATTCATGAGAAATCAGCACTCTGCTCTCCATATAATTTACCTTTTCTTCTATGATGTCTGACTGGCCTCTTGATGCCACACTCCCAAGAATGCCTTCAAAAGCCAGGCATGGTGGCACATGCCTATAATCCCAGCACTTGGGAGGCTGAGGCAGAAAGATCACTATGAGTATGAGGCCAGCCTGGGCTACAGAGTGAGATCCTGTTTCAAAAAAAAAAAAAGAAAGAAAGAAGTGTGCCTTCAAATTGATCTTCCAGTCCACTAATTCTTTCTTCTGATGTATTTAACCCATCACTAGAGTTTTTATTTTCAACAATATTTTTATATCTAAATGTTATATTCTTTTTTAAAAACCTGCTGTCTTTTTTATAGTCTTTTGTTACTTGTTTAGGTTTATTGTTTCATTTTTTATTTATTTAGACCCTTTATACATGTTTGTTTCATCTTTTGCACCTGACAGTGTCTAAGGTCCTAGGTAAAAAAAAAAAAAAATAGACCAATCAGTTGTCTTTCCTGCTGTCAGTCACAGGGGATTGTTTCCTGGTTAATCTGTTGAAATTTTGTCACACATTTAATATTTGTTTGATTTTAATCCACGGGAAACTGTGGGTCTCTACTGGGTATTTTTTAAAAGAATTTATATTTTCCTCTTCAAGATCAAAGTAGAAAATGCTGTCCTTAGAGACGTGTAGGACTACTTGTAATCTCACCTATACATTAATGTATATGTATGTTTTCTGCAAGACATAGTCATTTTCTCTGTTAGAGCTCATTACAGTTTCCTGTTTGAAGTGTTCGGGTTTTTTTGTTGTTTTGGTTGCAGTGCTAGGGACCGAACTCAGGGCCTCAGGCACACTAGGAAAGTGCTCTATCACTGAGCCATATGCCTGGTCCTGAAATAATGTACTTCTCAGATGCATGTATATTATCTTCATTTGAAGTGGGTCCAACAAGCTGAGTAAGAGATTTTATTTGTCTTCCAAATTCCATTTTCAAATTCTTCAACTTCAAATACTCATAGGAGCATCTGGAATCTGGAGTACATTTTAAAATTAGATAAAATCTCAATGATAGTGTTATTAAATATTACCTTCTTCAAACACTTCTATTTCTTCAGTTCTCTTTTTTAAATGCACCATGAAGTTTTAAAATTCCCATATTAATCTATACCATTTTCTTGAAAAATTTTACTACATTTCACACTTCCTTTCCATTAACCAACAACTATAATAATTTAAAATTTTCTCCGATCTTCGTTTAACAATATTGAAAATGCAAATTAATGAGAAAATGAAAAGGCCTGAGGTGGTATAATCCTTCCAGTTCAACATACTACAAAATGTTTTTGCTTCAATCCACATTTCAGATGTATTTAAGTATTTTTCTCACTTTCTTTAAACTTGGGTGTTTTGCTCTTGGCAATTTCCTCTCCTCTATCCAACTAAGAAGCTGAAGAGACTGGCCTACAAAACTGTGCCACACGGACAGCTCATTACCGAATCCCATTTCAGCCTCGACCCTATGTAACTGGTATGTTCTTTGTTATCTTCTATTAAGTCCTGCCCCACATTACATTGAGTCACCCATAAACAAAGCCCTACAGCAATCGTGAGTTCTAGAGTCTGACCCTGCTCACTAAACAGCTCACTTTGGACTCAGATAATGACCTGTTATACATTTCCCTCTTGAAAATGAGACTACAGCAATGTTCTGTATCTCAAGGGTACTACAGGAGAAACATAAAAGCTATAGTAATACTGTATATACAAATTCTGTACCATCCAGAGTAGAACCTTCCTTTTCACTAAGTGGTCCTGAAGGAATTTTTTAATAAATATATGAAACTGGTACATAAAGATCCACAAACATTCAAAAGACAAGTTATAGATCAGTTAGATTGACTGTTGATTTTTCAAAAATATGTAGGAAAGTAATTTCCCTTTCAAAATGTAAAACATGACTCCACCTATCCAAAATGAGGTTTACATATGAATTTGTGGAAATTGTGTTCATCACACCTGTGTGCCTTTAGATCCCTGAAAGCAGAAATCTTGCCTTATTCATCTTTGTATAAAGAAGTGGCTGCCAGAGGACCCTGAGGGTCAAGGGTTGTGCTTTGCACAAAATAACCACTCAGTATGTGTTGACTGAACAAAAGTAAACTAAACTGCTTTATCTTCCTCTTCAAAATAAATATTAATGCCTTTCTAGGGTTTGAATACAAGTTTTATTAATTTATGATAAATATATTTCAAATGAGTAATCTGAGTATCTTAAAGAAAAATCCATCTGTATGTTTTTGTTACATAGGGGGTGGGCAGGGGAGGGACAGGGGGAAAATGTTCCTTGTACAATTTAACTCCCGTTTTGAGAGAGGGTGTCCCTCGACCCCCTTCCCTCTGCCCTTTCTTCCTAGTCTACTTCCGGGGGAGGTTAAAGAATTATTTAAGTTTACTGAGCTCAGCTCCTCTTACCTAATTTAGTACAGATGTTGGTATGGAATCCTATGAAAAGGAAGTGAAATAATGTACAACAGGCCCAAGAAATCTGAGCTAACTGTTACAGAATTTCTAGCAGAATGTGATTGGGAAACACTGCTTTGTTCACATAAGAAGTGTTCAACTGCAGACCCAAATCGGCACAAGATCTGAACAGTAACAACAACAAACAAGGCACAGTCTAGCAGAAGGCAAGATGGTCTAGAACCAGACCCTTAATTATTCATCATCAGGTACCCGACACTTGGCTCTGACCAACAAACTTCTGCACAACACTGAGCCAAGGATCAGACCCTGCTCTTCACAAAGTTGCAAGGAGTCCCGCTGATCGCTCCCAGACTGCCAATGTCTAAAAAGGCAGATTTGTTTCAGGTGTGCGCAGCAATAAAAATAAAATAGAATGGGTAAACATTCAAATCAGAGTACTTCACACCAGAATCAGAAGGCCTGGCTTACGCGGGGAACACTCAGACCTTGCTTCATTGCTCTCCGGTTCTCCCCCATCTGGAGAGTCTGCCTGGGTCTGAGGGGCACCCTCCCCTGTGGCGCACACCACACCCCACCAACTGCTCAGCGGCATGGTCTCCCTGGCCTCACACCCAGGACTGCCTGGAAACGAGGGACTTCATCCTAACACTGGGTACTTCGTAGCACTTGATAAAGGAAATAAGGTTATCAATTATAAAACTAAGTCACACCGTGCATTTACTCCACATTCAAAAGTATGCTAAGAACATGACATACGATATCTCATTTAATCTCACAAGCAGCTAGGAGGTTGAGACAGCAACATTTGCTTCACAGACAGGAAAACTGAGGTTCAAAAAGGTAAGTAATTTGGTCAGTACTTAATGCTCTTTCAAGATGGAGCCAGGACTTAATTTTGGGTATTTCTAGTTGAGATCAGGAACCAAGCTACTTTCCAATAGATTCTACTGTCCCTCCTGATGAGCCGCGTGGTCTAGAGGCTTCACAGAAAAGTTGAGCGGGACTGTTTCTCTCCCTTCCTGTCCTCTCACTTTTAACTCCAGTGCCTTCTGTTTAGGGAGCAATGCAGATGTATTATCTTCTACTGAACGTGACAGAATGACCCTGTTCTCATACAGGCCTGTCTCCTCGTGTGACGCGAACAGTGCTGCACTGCCTAGAAAGGAATCTGGCCTCTGACAGGGAGGGATTCCCTCCACTGGACAGGATCCACAGGGTATTAATTACGGCAGCCTGTCGCCTGCCTGCGGAATAAAGGTGTGTCCTTCAGCCCTGCCCGGAAAGAGTACAGATGGGGTCTCTCCGTGGTCGTGGGCCCTGGGGAAAATCTACAGCTGCTCTTGCTTGGCCCTTCCATTCGGATGCAGAAAAGGGGAGAAGGAAACAAGTGCTTAAATTCTGCGTGAGATACAGGTAAGAGCTGGGATGACAGAAAGTCTTGAAAATAGCCTGAAAAGGTGCTCCAGTGCCTTGGGGACATAATATTAAAAAACAAGCAAACAAACCTTGTCAGCCAGAGTGTAGAATGGGTCAGAGCCTAGGGGATTCTTAGCTGAAGCCTACGGAGAGAGAAACGTGTCCCAATAGGTCTAATTCATGCTACACATCTTTTCCTTTCGTGGTTTGCTTTTGTGTTCCCTTTGGTTTGACCAGGTGGTTTTATTTTTTAATTTCAGTTCAAACAGGTGAGTTTTCATCTATGGCTGGGCGAGACCTTTAGTGGAAAACTGAAGCCCAGGCAGAGCAGGGAAGGACTCCAGAGGGAGCCCGCGCTGCCCCGGCCCCCAAGGGTCCTTCTCGTGAATCGTTGGTGGCTTTCAAGGGGCTTTGACAGAAATCTCCAAGTGCACTTTGTCTGGAATTATCAAGCGATGTAGAATGGGGCTGGCGGCTGAAAAGCAGGCACTGGTAAGCGTACACAGAATCTGTACAGCTCTCAGATGTAAGGGTTTGAGTGTGGTGATGTTTAAATCCTACAGGCCATTCAGATTGGTGTTCTGTATTTTCTTTCTCACCTTTTTCTCCAGGCTATGCCTGTGTTTAAATGGTGAGAAGCGCTTGATGCTAAAAAACTTCATGTTTACGAATCCAGCTGGCCATACTGCAACAGACACTCTCTCATGGAAGTCTGCACAATTTTAAGCTTTGTTACAGCGTGTGCTCCAATGTAATAAAACACTAGTGTTCATACCAATAAAATATACTTACATACCAATCCCTGTATTGAAAAGTCATGACTTGAAAAGTGCATTAATTTTCTGCAAATATCTAAAATACCTTAGAAATCTCCACAACCCACTTTATACTTCCAAGCTATATGCTTGCTTCAAAACTGCACAGAAGCCCACTTGAGGGAAGCCCGCCTTCACTCTCTGCTCCTGCATGAGCCCAGATCAATGACCCTTTGCTCAGGATCTCAGCATTCCCTCCAGAGAAGCACGGCACAGCTCCCTACAATCAGAGGCCTGAAGCTGAGTACCTGGACATCTCCTGTACCTTAAAAAGCAGTCACTCTGGTTACTGAAAAATATTCTGCTGGGATGGAGGCACACACCTGGAACTCCAGCGTTGAGACTGCAAGGCAGGAGGAAAGCGGGTTTGAGCTCTGCCTGGGTTAGACCTTATCTCAAAATAAAAAAGGGCTGGGGGTGTAGCTCAATACAAAGGCCCTGCGTTTAATCCCCAGTATCCCCAGTACACACAATTCCCAGTATCCCCAGTACACACACACACATTCACAAAGGATAATCCATCTAATAATCTACATTGGAAAACCTTGTTTGATTGCATGTCTATAAAATTTTCCTGGTGTAGTATATGTAGTATTTAGTCACCACCCTTTAGAACTTTTTATATCTTTTGATTTATCACCTTATTTTGTAATAAACACCAGCCAGGAATATAGCTCAGTGGCACAGCACCTGCCTGGCAAGCTTGAGGTCCTGAGTTCGATTCCCAGTACCCCGCAAAAAAACTCTTATAATAAATATGAATAAAATGATGACTATATATACCAATCTATACAGACAAATTTCCCACACACATACACACACAACCATAAATATTAATTCTGTATTTCTCTAAACTAAAGTTCTCTCTCCTGACTCTAAATGACCTTTCTTTGTCATTTTTGGTGATACTTTTGCCTTCCACATTGCATTTCTATTATTTACATACCTACCTTACCTCTTCTACTAACACCTGTGCTCCCTGAAGTCAAGATCCAACCTCAATTCTTTCTTGTATTATACCCAAATCATCAAGCAAAAATGTGTTAATGCACACATAAATAAATGAATCACTATAACCACTGTATATGTAAAAAAGTTAAATCCTTTCATCCTCCTGAGCTATTATGCATAACATAATGAATGTCTAAGGGAGTGCTAAGGAAGCAGAGTCAGGCTGGGCTGTGTAAGAAAGGCACACGAGAACAGATGGAAAGACTCAAAGCTACAGCAACAGTTACTTAATTGTGATTATACCAATAAAAGAATTCCCTACGGGGAAGAGAGCATACCGGGAAAATTAGAGTATCAGCTGCTTGTCTTCAACAGCATGATTCATGAGCATAGCTTTATAGCAATACATCACAATACTGACTTTACTTTCAAAATACCATTGACCACATGAACATTACTAACAGACATGTGGTAATGATTTGGAGTGCAAAGAACCTGCCTGTACTACTCCAGAGACAGACAGGTACTGCAGAAGAAAGCCGTCACAAATGCCAGAGAAAGCACAATGGTTTCAGGAGAGGACAGCAGAACAACTTCCCATGCCAATCAATGAGTAATTGAAATCAGCAGCAATTCTGCCTCCTCATCTGTCACACAAGACGCTTGAAAATGATGCTCAGATTAAAACAAAGCATCCCATCCTTCCCTGCCACATTTGGCAATAAGCGTTAGACAGATCGTGTGTCCATGCAGAGTTATCAAAAAATTTTTACTTAACCCATGTTGCTTCTGCCAAAACAGGCACTCGGGGTGCAAGTCTGAATTTCATTCACATTAGAATCAAAGGGCATACTCCACATTTTCCCCCTTTGTACATCCTTTAAGTGCTGCTGCCTCTGAGACAACAGATAATCAGAATCCAAACCATTCCTCATTCCCAAGAACAAAAGTCAAAACCTGTGCCCAGTCCTAACATCATCAGTGTGAACCTTCTTAACCGCAGGCTGCAGTACCCCAAAGTACAAGGGACAGCCCAGACTTACCACACAGAACATAGCTGTCAAAGGTACACTGCACATAGCCACCACCCGAGCAAATCACACAAACTTGCTTTTTGCAATTATGGCCTCAAAATAGGGCTTTGGGGTACTCTCTCATTCATCCATCTTAGCTGTCTTCTGAGTTGACAAGTCCCCTGCAAACTGAGAAAATAGCAAGAAATACTCTGAACATGAGTACTTATTGGCAGAGTCTTCTTTTTAGCTTCCTCGGTAGAGCTTGCAAAGAGCAGAAACTGCTCCTCACATCCATTAATGCATCTTCCAGTTTGTTTCCGACTGACCAATAGAGGAAAAAGACAAAGCCTGTTGCCTTTAGAGCTAATCATAAGGCCATCACACTACCAAAAACCATCATCCCAGTCACCTAAATGAAGACATACTCTGCAAATATGACTTTCCTCTGAAAGCCCTATATCATCAGTAGAGGGAACTCACAGGAAGAGGCAAAATGAGACTTTCAGACGAGGAAGATCACCTGTTCAACAGAGGAAGTTAACAGGCACTACAAATGTATTCCAGAAGCACCCTCTGAGAACAGCAGAAAACATTCATGAGCTAATACGCACATGTGTGTGCACACATATGCAGTTAATAATATCTCTTAGTTATTGTAGGCTGACCAGGTCCGCAATCTCCTGAAGGAGTGCACAGTGAAGGCTAAATAAAAAGAGGCAACTGGAATGATTTCAGGGCTCCAGGAGGATCAAAGCTCTCTCCCAGAATTCAAGATTCTCTCAGGGCTAAGACCAAGACCTTCTCTGGGTGGCCCATATTTATTTGGTTATCAGAAGAAGAGAGGGAAGTACTCAAGAAGGGCAAAACCACTCAAGGAATTCTCTAAATAAGATATTAAATTAATCCAATGAAGGATGAGATGCCTGAAGCTATGGTCTTTATGCAGTTGAGATCTGATCCAGATGTCCATGGCTGTGATCTTGTCTTATCCTTTGAGGCTTTCTGGCTTCATCCACCACTACTGGTGCTAGTAGGTAACAGTGACTCACAGAGGTTCACTTACTATGAGTCTGCCATTTCCAGATAAGGAGCCTAGGCCTTGGACAGATTCACAAGTGAACATGAAAAGCCAATTGATTAATTTAAATCCTGTTCAGGTCTGCTTCACAGAAATCTCCATCACACAAACACACACACAACACATATATATACATACGTGCGTGTGTACACATAAAGGCAGGAAAACAGATGTCACTGAAACATACTAAACAAAGAGTGACAGAATGGCAGCTTCTTGCTCCATGTGCGCTGCCTGAAAAGAAAAGGATGTCAAAAACATAACCTTTTAAAACTTAATGATAAAGTGTTTTTAAAAAAGCAAGGAAAAAACTGGATTTAAAAGCTATACTTGATCTTATATTTAAAAGACACGTTTAAAAAGCTAAATATGGCTTCTCTGTTGGATACAAAGAAATGAAAATGACTTTGCAGGTTAAAAAGGTAATCCTCCAGCAGTTAACTACTGTGAGTTTCCCCTGTAAAGCCTGTGACAAATGGGCATCTTGAAACATAGGAAATGGGAGTTACCCAAGATCGTGACCCAGACATCCACAACATGGAACACTGAGGCCCACAGAAAGACAGCAAGGCAGACCAGTCAGGCAAGAGTTCAAGCTCTCCAGATCAGAGACACTGGTGTTTCCTCTCTTGCCACACAGGGGACAATGAACTCGCCTAGAGTCATCTTGGGAGATCATTCAAGTTCACCATCTTCCTGTCTCCATTTGCTCAGCCCCCTGGTGAACACCGAGTAGTTTTTCCATTCTAGATTGTAAGAGAGGAGGCACTGGGAGTGGGAGGAAAGATTACCAAAGAATCAACCAATCGGAGTCTGTCTTTGTACTCCTGTCTTTATGCATGCTAAGTAGGCATTCTACCACTGAGCTACACCCCAGTTCCTGAATACTGAATTTTTAAAGCAGTATCCTTTTTATAACTTATTATTACAAATTTGCAACACAGATGAATTTCTATTTTCTACCAGAACATGCAAAAAATAAAATAAGTTTGATTTATTTAGAGTTCCAAGATATCATCCATTGATTTTCTAATATACAGAAGTGGAACTTCATTACAAAATGTCATCTTCTGTTCCATCTGATACTAGAATTAAAATATTTTATAGGCAATTACCCAAAAGACATTCTACATATATTTTCAAAGTTAATCAGAAGTTTTAATTTAGCATTTTGGTGTAGAGAAAGGCATTAATATTCAATAAGAAAGGAAAATCAACCTATAGGGTGATCACATCCAAAAATTAGTTTATATTCCTATAGATAAATAAATACATGTACAAAACTCTCCGCTATCCTTTTTTAGGTAAAATATTAGAACATTTTCGATATTTGTATTTCAAATGCCAAATACAGACCTAGTAGTTCTGTACGTGGTAAGTATAATGCAACTTTATCATCTGAAGACATACATTCCCTAAAAAAAAATCACATGTAGACCTAAAATATTTCAGGCAAGGTAAAAGATAAACCATTATCCCTTAAAAAATAAAACTACATTTTTCCTGACAAGGTCAAAACTTACTGAAATAGGTGCACTTCTTACAGGGGCAGGCTTTCCTCAGTGACCATGATGCACAAAAAGCAACAAACTCCTCCCCATCCCAGCTCACAGTGCCTGGGAGTGCTCCAGAGTCTGAGCTCTGCTTGCAGAGCCAACTGACAGACTCTGGAAATGAGACCATTGTCCTGTGCCGAAATGTGACCCCCAAGATGTGTTTGACCCTCACCAACAGAACCTGAGTATGTGGCCCTATTGGAAACAGGCTCTTAACAAATGCAGTCAAGTTAAACAAGCCCTGGAGTGGGCTCCCATCCAGAGACTGATATCATAGTAACATGAAGAAGTTTGGAGCCTCAGTGAGCCACAGAGGAAGGGAAAAACCCAACACCCTGACACCCTGGCCTCCCAACACCCCCACCACTGTGGGAGCAACAACAAGCATCAGTCAGCCTAGGGAGCCTTGGTGAGCCCCACAGGAGGGGAGAAACCCTGCCAACCACACCTCTGCCATCCAAAGAGCCTTGATCTGGAAGAACCCTGGTGCCCGGCCCATTCCCCTACACTGCAGGTCAGGTAGCCAGTGCAAAAAGCGCCTGGAACATGACACCCAGCTTGTCTGGAGGAACCCAGGGTAAATCCTCTCTAACAAGGGGAAACACTGCATAGAAACTCCTATGTTATGATTGGTTCTGTTATATAACTATAGACTTTGCTCCTATGGTCTAAAGTACAAAGTCAATAGCACAGTTTGTCAGTTTCTAAATTGTGCTTATTGCTAATTGTACTACTGTAGCTAGCATGTCAGATCTGCTGTAATCAGTTGTTCTCCCTTGTGTACCAATATTGGAAAGCTCTGGGATAATAACATCATCACAGTTCTAAGCCAAAAGACTGGGGACTGAGCCAAACAGAAACCAACATCCCACTCGCAGTTAATTGGGAAAGCAGGATTGATTGTGGGACAGAAACAAACCAAGAATCTCCTACACACAGAAGATATCCCTGAAGTACAGACTATTCCTGGAGAGGCCTTGATACTAGTGATATAGCTACCTACTACCAAAACTCACGAGGATCATAGTAGGAAAAAAAAATTGTTTTGTAATAGCAAACGTCAAAACAAAGGAGCAAAACACAATCTCAGACCTCCAGCCCACCCACAACGAGTCCTGAAGACAGAAACAAAGAAGAATCTGGAAGTCACATACCTGAAATTTCTGAAATGATAGCAACTGAAGTATAGAAACAACTCCATCAGTCTATAGAAGAAATCAGATCAGAAATAATCTCTCAAGTAAAAAAAGAAATGACAACAATAATGAAAGAACTGTTTAGCACATCTAAAAAAGACATGGATAAAAAATAGGGGAGCATAGAAAAATGATGGAAACCTTGGATGAACAATATAGGAAAGAATTAGAATGCATGAAACAGATTAAAACAAATATCCAAGAAATTAAAAATTCCACTGAGAGCCGGCAAAGCCACTTGAACAAAACTGAACATAGACTTTCAGACCTTGAAGACAGCATTGCAGCTAGCCATTACAAAAGGAAAGATCTCTTAAAAATTACAAGGAACCAAGAAGTAAGAATTCAACTGCTACAAGATGATGCAAAGAAAAACAATATAAGTCTAATAGCTGTCAATAAAAACACAGGAGACAACACAAATGACATAAAAAGACTATTTGCAGAAGTAACAGCAAAAAATTTCCCAAACATGGGAAAAGAATCTGACATAAGTAAGTGAAGCATATAGAACTCCAATTAGCCAAAACCAAAATAAATCTACACCCAGACACGTAATAAGCAAGATCCTAGAAATTCAGCACAAGGACAGACTACTAAAAGCTGTTAGAGAAAAGAAGCAGATCACCTATAAAGGAAAGCCCATCAGGATCGTGGCAAATTTCTTAACACAAACCACCAAGTCAAGAAGACCTTGGAGTGAAATATTTTAGGTCCTAAAAGAAAACAACTTCCAATCCAGACTAATGTAACAGGGAAAACTATCTTTCAAAATTAATGGAGAAATAAGATATTTTCACAACAAAGAGTAACTGAAGAAATTCATAACCACCAAAACAACCCTAAAAAAGTACTAAAAGATATTCTAGAAAGAAATAGAAATGACCACAATTCTAAGAACAACAATAAAAAGGAACCACCAAGTGGAACAAGCAATTAAACAGGGAAAAAGTAAGGAACCAACAGCAGGAAAATAACATGACAAAGATAAGCCAATATATATCAGTTATAACCATTAATGTAAATAGCCTCAATTCACCAATCAAAGAAACAGACGGGCAGAGTGGATCAAGAAACAAAATCCAATAACATGCTGTATACAAGAAACACATTTAACTCAAAAGGAAATTCACAGACAGAAAGTAAAGGGATGGAAAACAATACTCTATGCAATAGAACCCAGAAAAAGGCAGGGTTAGCTATTCTTTTCGCAGACAATGCCAACTTCAAACCAAGATTAAAAGAGATAAAGAAGGTCACTATGTATTTGTTAGGGGAAACTGCAAGAGGAAGAGATTAACAATCATAAATATCTGTGCACCAAATATGGGGGCACCCAACTATATAAGAAAAATATTAATAGGCAAGAAAAATCAAATAAGCAATAACACAATTGTAACAGGAGACCTTAACACCCCACTGTTACAATGAGATAGATCAACTAGATGAAAAATGAGTAAAGAAATAATAGAACTGAACCAAACTTGTAACAAATGGACTTAGTAGACCTTTACAAAGTGTTCCACCCAGTAACATTAGAACATACATTCTTCTCAGCAGCACACGGAACATTCTCTAAAACAGACCATACACTAGCCCACAGAACATGCTTAAGTAAATACAAAGGAAGTGAAATTACCCCATTCACATTATCGGACCACGGTTCAATGAAATTGGAAAATTACTGACAAAAGAAATTGCAAAAACATCATAAACACATGGAAAGTAAATAACACCCTCCTGAACAACCAATGGGTCAGATGAAATTAAAAAAAAAATTAAACAATATTTACAATCAAATGAAAATGCAGACACAACTTAATGGAGCCTTTGGTACACAATGAAAGCAGTCCTTATAGCAGTGAATTCTCACATCAGGAAAACAGAACAAGCACAAATCAACAACATAATGCTACACCTCAAGCTTCTAGAAAAAGAAGGGCAAGCCAAGCCCAAAGAAGGGAGGGAATTATAAAGATCAGAACAGAAATTAATGCAATGGAGACTAAGAAAACAGTAAAAGAATTAATGAATGAAAGAGTTCATTCTTTGAAAGAATAAATAAAACTGATAAACCCCTAGCCAACATTACCAAAAAGAGGAAAGGAAAAACTCAAACTCATGCAATAAGGAATGAAAAAGATGAAATCACTACAGATCCTATAGAAA
>PVLD010026404.1:0-22218 GCA_004027595.1 Dinomys branickii | reverse complement strand
CTAAATTTGCATGTCTGTATATGGGTCCATACATCTACAATTCGAAGATATCAATGGATAAAACAACAACTACTGTTGAGACCATATCACCTTGTCTATAGATTAGTTGTGATTGTACTATTTTCTATGATAATAGGTGTCTGTTTGTCAATATGTTTTTGTACTTTTATGTTTCTAAAATAAAAAAAAAAAAAAAGAATTCTGCTTTACTTTCACATTGCTAATAGTTCATTGAAGAAATTATTCACTGACTTAGATGAAAAAATAGTTGACAATTTGATACCCACACATCCAGTATCATCTTCTCCATAGCTAAAAATCTTGTAAAGAGATCTCTGAGCACCTCTTAGAGTTGAAATATGAAATTTGGTTTTTATTTCTTTTGCACTATTATATGCTGTGATACACAGTAATTACATTCACCTTGGAGAAATGGTAATATACCCATTCCGTCTTAATATTTTTCTTCAATAGGGACTATTACACTGCTGGTGGGAATGCAGACTGGTACAACCACTGTGGAGAGCAGTTTGGAGATTTCTCAGCAAACTAGGTCTAGAGGTTCCATTCAAACCAGCTATTCCCCTTCTGGATATATTCCCAGAAGATCTGAAAACATATCACTCTGATATATGTGCACCCATGTTTATAGCAGCACAATTTGTAATAGCTAAAATGTGGAAGCAACCCAAGTGTCCACCCACAGAAGACTGGATTAAAAACTGTGGTATTTTTATATAATGGAATATTATTCAGCTATAAAGAAAGACAGTTTTGGGGACTTTGTAGGCAAGTGGTCAAAACTGGAGTCCATACTCATAAGTGAAATAAATCAGCGGTACATGAGCAGGCAACATATTGTGTCACTGGTGTAAGAACCCGAGGGTGGGAATATAAACTAAGAGACATGAAGGAAATCTGTTCAAAAGCAAAGAACAGATGGGACGAGGGAAAGGAGAAAAGAAAGAGGCAAAAATATATGTATGTATACATGTAGATACATATGTGCAGGAGGGCTAACATGGTTCTACTAGTGTATTATGTCACTTAATGGTAAAGAATAGTTGACTGGTTATTCGATCAATGTTGTATGTCTATATGTGTTATCCTGAGCATACACTTTGAAGATATCAATACGCAATGCAGCAACTATCGTTGGTTTTCTGTGGCTTTGTCTATAGTTCATTTCTGATCATACTGTTATTGTACTACGTTGTGTCTCTTTGTTAATGCTTTTCGGTTTCTTTTTTTTTCTGTTGTTGATGTAGTTCTTTTTCTATCACATTTTAAAGGAAGGGAAAGAAAGGGAAAGGGAAGACAGGAAAAAAATGTAAGAAAGGAAGTATGTATGTACAGCATATCTTACATAGTTGTACTACTGAACTAGGTCACTTTATAGTAAGGAATAGTTGATGATTAATTGATTGATCAATTTTGCATGTCTGTATCTTTATTCCTGAATACACACTTCGAGGTGATCAATTTGTAAAGCAACAACCACTGTTGATTCCCTGTCACCTTGTCTGTAGATCCATTTTGATTGTACTGTTCTTATGCTACTTTGTGTCTGTGTGTTAATATGTCTTTGTTCTTTTACTTTTAAAATATTTTTTAAAAAATATTTTTTCTTCTCCACCACATGCTCTCCTGTCTCCCTATTCCCAGGTGGGAAATAGATCTCTTTTGTTATTTCATGATTATTTAGTAGGATTTTGATTGCTTAAACTGTGCTTGCAATATAAATGATCATAGAGTGAAAGATGGGCTTGAACATTTCTCAAAATAATAAGAAAAAAGATGAGAATGGAAAATTTTCATGCAGATAGAAATTCAGAAGTTAGGGTTTCCCTGTTTATATTAAGGAAAAATTACATAAAACACAAATCAAATCTCTCCACTTACTACAAAGCTGCAATACTATGCAGTTACTAAGCAACTATCCTTTGTTTCATGCAATATGTCTTTTACTTAAAGCGATGCTGCAGGTGCTACATTTTGATGCCCCTTATCCACGATAGGATGACTGAACTTCAATGTTAAACTTTTGCCACCATCATAGCACATTAAAAGACCTCAGAACCAGCAACTCCCTGTTTGATCTATGTGCACTTCCCTGCTATGTGACTAATTGTTCTTCCCAAGTTTCCCTCTGTTACTTGTCTACATACAGGTAAGCAACACCTTTGAATCTGTGTTCAGGTAAGTTGAGTATATATTATGATTTGATTACATAAGTAAACCACAAAATTGTATCAAACTTGTCAGGAAGCTACTTCTGCCTTGTGAGAATCTACCCCATGCATGAGATGGGGAAGGATTCCAAAGCCCAGAATTTCCACATGGACCATATTTAGCAACTTCCAGAAGGACAGGTCAGAAGCATATTTTACTAAAGACTTTACTACGTGATAACTCCCCCCACACACTCACGTGCATACACACGCACATGCACACACACACACACACACACACACACACACACGCACACACACACAAATCTGAAGGTATCATCTGCAGTGAGAGAACTATTTTCTTGATGAGTAAAATCAGAAGCCAATATTTGCTACATTTGGCGCCAGGATGACAACATATTTTTGGGACATTGTAGTAAGTCTTTGAAAGTGGAAAAGAAAAAGGAGGGTTTCTTTGATTGTATTTCTAGGCACAGCATATTTGAATCTATGGAAATATCATAGACAGTTAGGTTAGGTAGAAATATAGGTAGTCAAACAGGGCTGTACCCTCGGGATATTCAGTTCAGAGGATGAGATCACATTACAACTGTGGCTGGAGTCACATCTGTTGGAAGCCAGGCCTTCAGATAAAGACAGAATGACCAAACCTACATAGCCCCCGGGGGATAAGATGAATGGCATCAGCTGCTCCAATATATTCTAGATACATGACCATTGCTGAGATGGGTGACCATGACCACCTGATCCACTTCTTCCTAAAAAGGCCTTTGTTCCTCCCACATACACTGGTTACATGACCTACTTCCCCATTAGATCAATATTATGTAAAAGGCTGTAGTAGTAGTCCTATAGATTGATCATAGTTTTAAACCACATTGTACTCACCTCGTGATTTTGCTCCATAAATCTTCCTTTCAGACGTAGGCTCATTGGCAACCCACTTTTAGGCCCCCTTCTGCCTCTCAGAAGCTGTCTCTCTCAATACGTTTTTCCTACTCTTACCCTTCATTATTCCTTAGAAATCATTCTGTGGTTTTGGAAAACACTAACTTGTTGTATCTGACATATAGCAGATTGGGAGTTATGTTACCTCCCGTCTAGTGTGGCTGTATGGGATTAAAGGTATAAGACTGGGTAGAAGGGGAAATGTACAAAGACAACTTCATGTGCTCTTCTCAGGACACTTGAGGAGTATAGATTCAGGAAATGTAGAACAAAGCCTTTCTTAGAATTTTTTTCCTGGGATCTTGCTGTCATCAGAGATCAGCTCTTTGCTGGCTAACTACCAACTTTATCAATACTGCTGAGCTACATTCCCATTCCATTCTGCCTTGGTATGAGAAATTCACTTTAGGATGGCCACATATTGATTGCAGATGGCTCATTATAGAACTATTTCAGCCAGAAAACTACAAAGAATCAGAATACTCACCTTTGTTACTGTTGCTAGATCAGTGGATTTAGGTAATAATTATTTACAAGGAGCAAGACAGGCAATATACACTTGTGCATGAAAATACTTAATGATAGTTGCACAAAAGCTTAACTCTAACTTGTAGACTGAAGACTGAGAAATTTTTTGTAAACTGCCCGTTCATAAATATTTCAGGACTTGGACCTGTGTCTTCTTTCACAAGCGTTCACCTCTGTTTTCATAGCACAAAAGCAACCATAGAAAACATGTGAGTGAGTGGCTGTGGTCCAACAAGCCTTTAGTCATGAAAACATGAAACATGCAGCATTCGGCTCTCCAACTGCATTTTTCCAAGCTGTGCCCCTTAAACTTCTATTCTAGAATGGTTTTCCTGAAGACATCTATAGAGAAACAATAATTAGTAAAGCTTGGCTCTGGGATGACCGAGAATGGTCCAAGCACTGAGGGCTTGGTCCGCAGCCCAGAGCTCTTACCTTGTAGGGAGCCACGGGAAACTTGGAGGATACCATGCATGGAATTTTGTGACCCTGGCTTCTTCCGGTCTTTCTCTGTCACTTCCTGTCTGTGAGGTGAGCGGTACTGCTCTGCTGTGCCCTTCCGCCACGCTGCAATGGGGACGGCTGGAGAGGACAGAACCTGAAGACCACAGACAATATAGTCTTTATCAGTTTCTCTTTATCAGCTTTCCTTATGTGTCAACGTGATACAAACCTTTTAAAATGCACCAATGATTTCCTTCCATTTTATTCTCCATAAGTAACTATACTTGAAAAAGTACAAGTATCAAATAACCTGGGAACGTAGTTAGTAAGGAACAATGAATTGTGTGCTTCAAAATAGCTAGAAAAGAGTCTTTTTGTAAGAAACTATGTTGCCAAAAGAAATGATAAATGTATAAGTTGCACATGTGCTAATTATACTGTATTGGTGATATTTGGTTTATATGTATGAAAATGTATGCACCATATAAAATATACAATTCTAAAGGTCAACTAAAATTTAGAAAAATAAATGTTGGGCAAATTCTTAAAGTTCAACTAATTTTTTTTTAAACAAGGTCTCATTCTGTAGTTGAGGCAGGCCTGGATCCCCTAGAAGCTCAAGCTGGCCTCACACCTGCTGCAACCCACCTCTCTGATCCTCATAAGTGATGTGATTACAGAAGTGAACCACCAAACCAGGCTAATTTTTTTAAAAAAGTTAAGCACTTGGGATGTACAGTGGTTTGGGAAAAATTAGTACAAAAAAATACGAGTCAAGGAAAGGAATGGCGAGAAAAGAATCAGGTGAGAAAATTACCTGTTTGGAGCTTTCAAGACTTCTATCTTTTCTTTCTGTCCCATCAACAGCATGAAGCGAGAACATATGTCCAATACTAAAAATTTATTCTGTGATCATCTGATGATCAACATTTGCAGTCCTTCTTTTTTCGAATGTTCCTATCCATGTGCCTGGTCACTGTGCTCAAGAATCTGCTCATTATCATAGGATGTGAGCTCTGACTCCCACCTCCACAGACCCCTGTACTGCTTTCCCTCTAATTTGTCCTTCACTGGCATCTGTTTCATTTTCACATGACCCTAAAGATCATTGTGGACAGCCTAACTCAGAGCAGAGACAACTCTTGTGTGAGTTGCTTGACTCAGATGTCTTTTTACCACTTTTGGCTGTATGGATCACATGCTTCTGAATGTCAGGACCTGTGATTGGTTAGTGGCAATCTGTGATCCTTCGAGGTGCAATGTCATTGGTAATCCCAAACTCTGTTGGCTGCTGCTTCTGCTTTCCTTCCTCATCAGTGTCCTGGTCACCCTGCTTCACACCTCAGTGACACTGTGTCTTACCTACTTTTGTCATTGCTGAGATAAAAATCCAACTTTCAAAGTTAAAAGGAGAAAGGGCTTATTTTGCCGCTCAGTTTGTAGAGATTCCAGTTCATAAAAGGATGGCTCCAAAGTAAGGTGGCTTGACAGAATGGAGTAACAGAGGAGAAATAGTCCATGGCAGGCAGAAGACAGCAACAAGGGACAAACGGCAATACTAGGTTCTTTCTGTCCTTTTGTACTATATCCAGGCTACCCACCCTTAGGGACCAAGAACTATGCCAATCCAATGAGTGCACTAATTTAGTAATCACACCCTCAATCCCAGCGTCACACAGTATAGATCCATGCATCTCTAAAATGGCCCCACCTATGATCTCATGAGGCATGGGGGGGCATCTAGAGATAAGCCATATCACACTGCAGCTGTCTTTCTATACAAATCTTGAGATTTCTCACTTTTTCTGTGAACTGGATCATATTCTCAAGCTTGCCTGGTCTGACGTCATGATGAATAGCATTCTGGTGAATTCCTTGACCAGCCTAGTCAGCATTTTCTCCCCTTGGATTAATTTTCTCTTGTATTCATATAGGCTCCTGAAAATTCCATCAGCTGGTGGAAAATATAAAGCCTTCTCCATTTGTGTGTTAAATCTAATAGTCATTTCCTTGTTCTATGGGACAGGCTTTGGTGTGCACATCAGTTATACAGGTGCTCTGTCCTCCAGGAAGAGGGCAATAGCCTCAGCGATGTACACTGCAGTGACCCTTGTGAATGAACCCTTTATCTACAGCCTGAGGAACAGCGATATGCCAAGGGCTTCGGGCAAACATCTCTAGAGTAACATCTTTCCTTTGCTACACCAGATGCTTGTAATACTGAAACAAGTCAGAGAGAAAGAGGTAATGCGTGGTTTGTAAATACTCACCAATGTCTTTGAATGTAGCGGAACAGACTAAATGGTAAGGGGTGAGAGCTGTGAGGTCAGTACACTCAGGTTTCAGTCCTGCCTGTGCTGTCCCATTGCTATGGTTACAGTTTAGACGTAAAGTGTCCCTCTGAGCTCCTGTGCTCAGAGGCTGGGTTTGGAAGACGACTGGATCCTGAGGATGCTGCACTCACCAGCGGGTTAATCTACTGAAGAGTCTAGGATGGATTATGTTGTTAGCGACTGAGGCTTGTTGGAAGAGGCCATTCACTGGAGGTCTGACGGGCAGGGTGGTCTCCCTTCCCAGCTCCTCCCTTCACTCTCTGCCTCTTGGCCACCACAACTGGCAGCTGACCTCTGCCAGACGCTTCTCTGCGCCATTCCTGCCATGGCGATGGCTGACTATGGACCAAATCCTATATAGACTGTGAACCAAAATATACCTCTCCTTTCAGTTGTGGTTGTTGGGCATTTTGCCCATGCCGTGAGAAAGTGGCTAAGACACTGCATACCCTGTGATAATTCATTTCAGCTGGATAAGCTGATTACTTCATAGTCTTGCTCTAGCAGCAGGCACCTTGTGTCATGGTGCCCTGAGAAATGTCATGGCGAGTGGTTCCACAAAATTATAGGGGTCTAAACACTTTCAGTTTCCTAATGAGGTTGTTGGCCGTGGCGACAAAGAGTACAGTGCACTGCTTGTGGTGACATTGGTATAAGCAAATCTCCTTCACTGCCAGTTTGTACAAGAGTGTGACACATGCTGCTATGTACGGTGTACTTACTGGTACATGACAGTTATATGTACACTTGTTATATTGATATGACAGTGGATGTCTTTGCTCCTGGCCAGTGTATTTACTGCAGCACCTACATTATTGCTGTCTCAGAATGTGCGCCTGTGTATAAGAAGTTTATCGAGCACATGCCCTGTGTCACAGTGCAGTTACAGTGGCAGCAGTATCATGTGCCTGCTGTGTGGCTCAACTCCTGCGTCATTTTCTCTTGTCTGTGATTTAATCTCAGGTCGTTTTGTTCATCATGACTTAGGAGCTGTCAGCTATGTGTATGTCAGTGTATTTATGTATGTTTGTATGCATATATACAAGGTATCATTATTTAGTTCAGGCTACCATTGGGCTCATTATGTAGTCCATCATGGGGTGCAACTGAGGCAATCCACCTGCCTCAGCTTCTTGAGTACTCTGGTGAAAGTGATACACCATCATGCCCACCAGATTCATCTCTTTTAAATTAGCTTTATTGAGATACAATTCATAGCTATTAATAGTGGCTCATTTAAAGTGTAAAGACAAATAGGTCCTCGTAAATGACAATTACATGTACACTTACTAGATAGTGTATAAAAGTTTGTATGTGGTTGATCCTGCTCAATGCTACATTTATGAAATTAGAATTTTCATTCTATATAGTGAGAGTTTATTCTCATTGCTCCAATTTTTTCTACTCTCTGACTGTAGTTTTCCATTCAGTTGTTTTGGGTATTGTGTTGTTTATAGCTGAGTATTTTATAACTTAGTACCACCATGGGCAGATTTTGCATGTCCTCTGGACATACTGTTGTTGGATGTGTATGTTGAGAGGAAGATGACGGCACTAGGACAGCTATTCAGTACTGGCAAGAAATTCCTAAAGTAAGTGATACCAGTTTATACTCTTACTATCTTGCCAATATATTTCATTGTGTATTTTTCATTTTGGGTCTTTTGCCCAATATATTGTTTAATTTTTTTTTTGAGACAGATTTTCACTACTTACATCAGGTTCTTTGAGCACGCTATGTAGCGCAGACTGACTGTGGGCTTTCCATCCTCCTGCCTCAGCCTTCTCAGTGCTGAGATTACAGATGTGTGCCAAAATGGCTGGTGTGGATTTTCTTATCAAATTTAATTTTAAACTAATTTTAGATTTACAGAAATGCTGCATCATTTGTGCACAAGCTTGCTGTATACCTACGGCTAGATACAGTCAGCTGGTGACTTGTTTACCATTAGGGTTTTGCTTTGCTTATATCAACACTTTAAGAATGCTTTGTTACAGTATCTCACTATGTAGCCCAGGCTGCCCTCAAGTTTGAACTGAGAATGATCCTCCTACGTCAGCTTTCTGAATACCAGGATTTCAGATGTGTGTCAACATTCTCAGCAAGTGTGTTTTGATTTCTATTTTTCAGGTAATCCTTGAAAGATTCCCCAGGTAAACAGTAAACTGATTTTACCAACTCCTTGCTATGATATCTCCAGTCTAATCCATGAAGGGACTTTAATTATAAAAAGAGAAGCATTTCTGAAAGTGACATCAGACTTGGTTCCATGATCCACCGTGAGCATCTGTTAGTCTCTCTGTCTGGGGTCCCACAGGGTTCTGGTACTCTAGTGCTTCGGTGATCATAGTAAGCTGGGCTGTTGTTTCAGAAGAGTCCCTTGACTTCCCCTGAGGTCAGACCCTAGGATTCAAGACTGAGCCCTTCCAGACGTAAGAGGAAGCATGGTAGGATGAGAATGAGGTGTGTTTGGGCTCTTGGGGTCACAGCATCATAATCTGTGTGCCTTAAAGATTTGAGGTGCCCTGCGGAATAAATACCAGTGCACCTGTAGCAAATTTAAAGCTTTGAAAATAGAACCCTGAGGTCCACTGAGATTTCACATACTCACCATAAAACCACTTTCTCAGTAGCCCTGCTGCATTCAGGAAACACACTGGAGTGGGCGCCCAGAGATGATACCTCTAAATGGGAGCTTGTTGCCTCTTGCTGCATCAGGGAATACAATTTCCACCTCTGTCCTTCAGTATCCATAGAATAAATGTAGGATTCTTTTCTGATGTCTTCAAGGTAATCTAAAGTTTGGCCTATTAGTGCTGCAAAGATTTGAATCGTCCTCCTTTTTTCTCCTTTACTTTCTTTCTCTCCATTGGTTTCCTCTTCTTTTTCCAGTTTCTTCATTCTCTGCCACTCTTCCTTCTCCTCCCTTTCCTTCTCCCCCTCTCTTCTTTCCTTCACTCCATCGTTTTTGCAAATATGATGAGGCAAGAAAATGGTCTTTTGGTGTGAGGTAAAAGTGAGACTCCAAACTAATTCATGACCCACTTCACATATGTGTTTCTTCACTTTCACAAGCTCTGCAATCAACTCCTGTGCAGTTCTTACTCTGTCTTCTAAATTCCAGAGACTCTTTATTCACCTAAATGTGAATCATCACCTTCAAAAAATGTTCTCCAATGTTTGGATTCTTTATTTTTTTGCCAGATAAGAAACAAGAGGACTGAGTTCAGCTTCTCAGTTTATGTATTTTTGGTTCCAGATTTCACACTTAGAGATCTTAGGTCTCATCCCCAGCTCTTTACCATTCTTTTCTTGGGCTGTGATTGTTGCTCAGTGTTAAACGTCTTGACTAGCATGGAGAAGCCCCTGGGTTTGTTTAATTTCCCAGTTTGTAATAAAAATTTTAATTCATGCATAATAATTATATATATTTATAGAGTGCAGCATCATCATTCACTATGGGTTTACACTGTATAATAAAGAAATATGGATGGTTAGCACATCCCTCCCTGTGCACATGTATCATTGATTGTGGTGTTAGCGTTGTATAATCACAGTTACTTTGTGGTATGAAATACAGCTCCAACACAGCGTCCATCCTGTGCGAGTGGACCCTAAGTCCTGATTGTGGAGTGCAGGACAGGAGGGTGAGCCCATGGCCATCCTTGAGCTCTCCAGTCTTTCTGTCATTTTTAGAATTAAAACCTAAATATTAATAAATATTTCAAACCAAGCCAGATATCCTTTGAGCAGAGAAATACACAATCATGTAACCATCTTCTATCGTTATTTTTTTATCTTTATCAGTTAGTTTCAGACACCATCAAATACTTTTAAATGACACTACTTAATACAGTACACACACACAGAAAGGCCTCTGTGTTCTTGTGCCCCTCCTTGCCTTCCCTGGAACCACCATTCTGAATTCTGATAATGTCTCACCATGTTTAGCTGAACATTATTACTACAAGTGAATGTACAGTAGGAAAAAAGTACAAAAACCAAAAACAAATGCCCTTTGAGGAGTGAATATTTTTAACATGAATTCAAAACTGATTGAACCAGTGTTGACAAAAGATGTATGCATTAAACCAACATAATTAAGCTGGTGAATAGAAAATATAGGATGATGTAAGTATAATAAACTTAAACATGGGATATAAAATGTCATATAAGACAAGATATTCTCATATCTCATGACTGATAGGAAGTGCTCCAGTAGAACGATATCATGCTTAGTCTTGGGGGAGGAAGTTCTTGGTCAAAAAAGTACAGGAAAACTACACTGGGTCTCAAAGGATATCTGAAGATTTTTAAATTTTGTTTAAAGACTGAAGCAAATGCCCACAATATTTGAATGTCATTTCAATCATGGTGCTTCATAGGGTGAAGCCTTTCATTGTTACTCTTTACTTTCCAAAATGTCTGGAACAGAGCTTAATAACATGAACAGCAGTTAAATATTTTAAAGGTTATTTATGTTTATATAAATCTCATACTGGAATCACTATCATTACACCCATTACCTTTCTCATATTTTTATAACTTTATTTTTTAATGTTTAAACATGTTTTAGGAAATAAAAATCAGACAATTTCATACCTAAATAATGAAAATAGCAATAACTGATGCACTATCTGTCACTATCTTTAGTTATTCACAGCACAAAACTGGACAAAAGAGTTTCCCTTCGACAAAGAAGAAACAAACAGGTAACAGCACAAATTTTCTTTTCCACTAACTAAGAATAACTAGTACTATAAATAAAAAAGTAGCATATATTAAAACACCTGGAAAGGAATCAGACATACAAGTTAACTAATGCATGGTCTCTCTTATATACACATAAAGAACAAAATACAAGATAAATAAATAAGTAGGGAGAAGTTCAATTTCCCCAAATGACTGACTTGTTTTCTCTCAGTCTTTAAACTTCACTGAATACATGCAAAACTAATTTATTCACACTTAACGTCTAACATTTAGTACATCCAGCTGTGTGGCCCATGCCTGTCATTCCAGTACGCTGGGAAACAGAAGGGTCACAAGCTTGAGTCCAGCCTGACCAACTACGAGATTTAGCAAGACCCTGTTTAAAAAGAAGAAAACTGCTGCAGATGTAGCTCATGGAAAAGGTCCTTGATTTAGTTACCAGTAGCATAAAAGAAGTATGATTAGTTAGAGTATTGTGTAGGATAAAATTATACTAAAATTGTACACAAATAATGTTAAATAACATGGCATTGCCTGGCTCTGCTATAATTTATCTATTCCCATGTTGACATTTGTTAAGTTTCTTCACTTCATTAGCCTAGGAAATTCCCGCGGGGTGTTTGAAGTCATTTCTGCTTTGCTCAGCTCCGACACTTTATTCCCGAGGTAAACCACACCATTCCTCTTTCCTTTCCCTTTTACCAGCTCCCTCAACTTCCTTCCTAAGAACCTAGAGGTTGTTCACAACTGAAAACACTGACAGGGACCCTCTATTCTTAGGAGCAGGTGCTTTTCATCTACTTATTTTTCTTCTCTGCAACATCCCTGTATATTTTTACAGCACTTCCAGTTATACAAGGCAGAAAATTGGGTCTGTTCAGAGTTTCAGGGATCTCTCCATGCTATGGATCCAGGTCACCACTGTAGAAGCCAAGGTTGGATCTGTAGCTTTCTAAATCTGAATCTTATTCCTAAGTGGTTGATGCTTTCAAGAAATCGTTTTTCTTTCTCGAGGGAATGTCAGCTGCTGCTCAGGAACTCAATTTATGAAGCAGAGAGCTTGTGTTAGGTAGGTTCATGACATCATTCCAGAGCACACGCTGTGGTTCTGTACTTTATCCTCATCTGTCAGATGCTGGTATAGACATCACTAAAGAAAAACAGATAGATGTTATGACATTGCTAGTATATGCCAATTCTTTATCTGTGTCTTTTTAAACCAGAAAGTACTTTGCTTTCAGTCTTCAAAGGATAGTCTTCCTTTTTGAAGATAATCATATTTATTCACAAACATGGAAATGTATCTGCAAAGAATTTCCTTTCAATCAGCATTCTAGCTCTGTGGATCTAAACATTAAAATGGAATTTTAAAATTTTGTTTTGTTGTCATTATATGGTAAATAGGGTAGAATGTAACTCAAGGAAATCCTTCAGGCTTTGATCCCTTTCCAGGAGTGAGTATTATTATTTTCATTTAGCAAAACCTTAACTGATTTAATAATCTTTCCTCCTTGTATGACTTCAAAATCTGACACCTCTCAGCACTACATTGAGAAATTGTTGCGGCAAAAATCAGAAATCGGGTCAAACTCCGCAGGGGATCCAAAAACTCATTCAGAACAAATGGAGTTTTAATTAATTTTAATTTAGGATCAATTTGGACCGGTCATTGCCCCCCATTCCCCACCAGAGAATGTGGCACTTAACTGCCTTTGTTCTCACCTTATATACATTTTTGGTTTCCATGGTAATAGATTGGAATATCTAGGCCTGGCCATGGTTGTTTACCTTGCACCATGTGACCAGGTCAGGCTCTGGCCATAATGATATATATACTTTAACAATTCAGGCAAGGAGAAGAATTCCAGGACAAAGTCAGAACTGCAAAGTTAACTCTTTACAATCTTTCCAGGATGTTTCTCAAGACACATTTTGAGGCTTGTCTATCTTAAAATGTGCTAAAAGTCACTGCCCATTACAAAATATATCAAATCCTAGGAGCGTGCCAACAGCTTTCTTACCAGTCCTCATCACAGGGTGATTTCTTGGTCCTGCAAATTTGCCCATAAACTCTAGGATAGTAGTGGGAAACCCGTGACACTTGTACCACAGCGGGCATGCACAACTCTCTCTGTTATGACATCACAAGTTATATGAATTGCTCTTTCTATAATTATAATTCAGCATTCAAGTTGAATTGCAGCATTGTCATTTTATGATAAATAAGTGGATTAGTGGTTGCAGTTTGTGCGCTCATCTCTAAGTGGTTCACCATTACTGCTCTAGTGAAGGAGCTATAATGAGTGAGTCACAGCTTTAGCTAAAAGGAGAGGATGATTTCGGAGTGTGAGCTGTGATGAACCGAAATACATGAAATTCATCTAACATCTAGGAATTTTTGATGATAGGGTGTTCATCTTTGAGTAATACTAAGAAACAATTGCTTATTTTATTATGAATTTTAGGCTGACGTATAATAATTGTCCACATTTCACTGTTTTTGTTTTGTGGTATTAAGTATTAGACTCAGGGTCTTGCACATGCCAAGCAAATGCTGTAGTGTTACCTACAGGTCACCATCATCCTAGGTTTGGTGCTGCTCTGTGTTTTGTGGTAATCTTTTGTCTTGTGTCCTCTCCAGGGAGATTTGAGAGGAAGTGCACTGAAAGGGACTCAGAGTCAGAAAGCAGTAATGTTTAGCAAGCATGGTTATTAAAGGATAAAAACATTGCACTCCACATAAGGATATCTTGTTTGAGTAAGGGTGCACACTTTGGAGAGTTGTAGGTTGTCACAGAGAGTAATGTTCAGTATTAAAAATATGCAGTGATGACAATTGTAGTGAGTGGCAAAACTGATTTTCCTTTTGTTTACCTAGATTTTAGAAAACTGTTCCAAGTTGGTCAGAAATAAATGGGGCTTTGTTTCCCCGACTTTTAGTTTCAACCTTCACATCCGGAACGAGTGTCACTGAAGTCAAGTGGATTTAGAGCCAGCGTGGTGACCAGGGATGGCGTCAAAACTACAATATGAATTCAGGTACATGAAGCTTCATTGAGCTGATGGGGGACCACTGTTGAACTTGGTGGCGTGCTTCTAGTGTTGCTTACAAAAGATATAAGACTGGGTGGGAAGGTGAGTCTACAAAGAGTTTTTCATGCGCTCTTCTCAGGACTCCTGGGGACTAGAAACAGGAAATCTGCACCACAGCCTTTCTGAGACATTTCTTTTAGGGCTCTGCTCATATTTCCCAAGATCCAGCTTGTTCTTGGCTTGTTTATGGCTACTGTACCAGTACAACTGAGCTACTTTCACAGCTCAATTCTGCCTTCTTCTAAGAAATTCAGCTTAGGAGGGCTGCCTCTCTGATAACAGCTACTTGTTATGGAAGTATTTCAGCCAGCTAACAGAGAAAGAATCAGAATGTTAGCATTTTGTTACTTTTAACAAAATTAAATTAGTGTATTCAGGAAGTAATTATTACAAGCAGTAAGACAGACAATATGCACTCACGTGTGAAAATACTTAATGATACTTGCAAAAAATAAAGGTCTAAATCTAATCAGGCATCTAGATTTGAGGTTGAAATACTTTCTTGTAAAAGACTAGATCATCAAACTTTTGGGTTTTGTGCGGACATATTACAGCAGCTGACATGAAGGAATGGTTGTATTCCAAAAAAACCCCTCTAGGACAGCAAATATGACCATAGTCAAATATTATATTACTACACAACAAGGCAGGAGACTGCACTCAAGATGAAGGGTTACCTGCTGGGAGAAGGATGTTGCATAACACAGAGCCTTTGGCAGGTAAGAGAGAAAATGCCCCAATGCATTTAGTTTCTCAGTTCTTGAGTACTGTGTTCAGACAAAAATGACTAGGTGCCAACAGGCCTGCATGGCTTGAAGGAATCAATTTCAGTGTTGGCCAGAGCCCAGGAATGGTCAGTCCTTCAGATGTTAATGGCTATCTCTGTAAACTCTTTTTGCGGGAGATAGCCTCATATTCTCAAGCTTGCCTGTTCTGATATCCTCATCAACAACATCCTGGTGTATTTGCTTGCCGGCCTTTTGTGTATTGTGCCTCTCTCTTGGATAATTTTCTCTTACACTCAAATTGTCTCTTCTGTCCTGAAAATTCCATCAGCTGGTGGAAAGTATAAAACTGTCTCCTTCTGTTTGTCACATTTAGTAGTGATTTCCTTCTTCTATGAAACGGGTTTTGGTGTGTACTTCAGTTCTGCCACTACTAATTCCTCCAGAAAAAGTGCAGTAGCCTCAGTGATGAACACTGTTGTGACCCCCATGATGAACCCATTTATTTACAGTCTGAGGAACAAAGACATGCTGAGTGCTGTGAAGAAACTCATCTCTAGAGTAACATCTTTGCACTGATATGGCAGACACTTCTAGTATTGGAATAAGCCAGAGTAATAGGTAACGAAAGATATGTAAAGACCCACTAATGCCTTTGAATACTTCAGACCAGTGACCACATGGTAAAGAACGATACTAGTGGATTTAGACTATTCGAATTTAAATTATTTTGTCTGTGCTGTACCATAGCTATGTGCCATGGTTTAGTCCTAAAGAGTCCCCACACAGGCTCATGTGTTCAGAAGTTGGGTTTTGGGAAAATGATTGGATCTTGGGGATGCTGTACTCACTAGTGCACTAATCTGTGAAGAGTCTAGGATAGATTATGTTGTTAGTGACTGAGGCTTGTTGGAAGAGGCCATTCACTGGAGGTCTGACAGGAAGGGTGTGTCTCTCTTCCCAGCTCCTCCCTTCACTCACTACTTCTTGGCCACCATAATGTGAGCAGCTGAACTCTGCCAGACCCTTCCGCCATGCCCTTCCTGCTGTGGTGATGACTGTCTATGGACTTAGTCCTCTGAAAACTGTGAACAAACTGAATCTGTCCTTTCAATTGTAGGTGTTGGGTATTTCATTTCAGTTATGAGAAATGACTAAGACACTGTGTGTTCTTTGACAATTTATTTCAAATTTTATTTGCTTGCTCACCTGTAAATGTGGATTAGTTCATATTTAGTCTTACATTAGCAAATGCCACTTTTATCAGTGATGGACTATAATATGTGATGGAGGTGGTCACATAAATTATAATAGACCTGAAATCTTTGTCACCTGTGATGTCAGTAGCCATGATAACATACAACACTGTGCTGTAGTGATGGTGATATAAACAAATCTACTACACTATATGTTTGTATAAATATGTTATAATGTATGGTACCTTGATATTATTTGAGTATTTGATAATGATAATATACAACTTTGTTCCTAGTTGGTATATTTACTGTACTATATATGTTTTTGTTGTTTCACAGTGTAATCCTGTCACCTGGCAGCAGCCTCCTGTACCTAGTGTTCATCACACCTGTGACTTTTCCTTGTCTTTGACTTTATTTCATGCTGTTCTTTTATGAGTTCAGGAACCATATGCTAGTTAGTCATTCATTCACTCATTCATTTTCCTCAGGATCTCACTATGTAGTTTAGGGTGCCCTTGAATTCACTATGTTGCCCAAGCTGGCCTCAAATTTGTGGAGATTCTGTCTTTTGGGGTGCTATCATGACAGGCATGTGCCACCATGTGTGGCTATAAACGGTGTGTGCACTCGTGTGTCTGTTTGTGTGTGTGTGTGTGTTTGTGTAACTCTCTAACATTGTAAAGTTATCTTCCTATATTTTTACCCAATGTTTCAATTATTTTGCCCTTTGTGGTTAAGTCTTTGGTACTTTTGAATGATATTTAAGTATGCTACAACCCAATTTTGTTTTGATTTTGCATTTGGTTAAACAATACTTTCAACACTACTTACAGAATGGTACTACTCTTTCCAGGAAATGCCATACTGTATCCATAAAATATTCAGTGCCTCTTTTCTGAATAAAATCTTCCTATAGGTGAGCCTTGAATTGGTTGTTATATTCTCTGTGCTACATTAGCATATCATTTCAACTTCCATAGCTCTATCATATACCTTGGTATTTGGTGAGGCAAACATTCCCATTTCTTATTGTTCATTGAATTAAATATCCTTTATTGCTTTTTCATTTATACTTAAAAATATACTTCTTACATATCAGAGAATGCTGATGGACATCAAACTTAAAAGCAACTTGCTGAAAATTGTTACCTCTGTGATGTTTTGTGTGACTAAACAGAAATAAAATATTCTTGCAATTTATTTAGCTGTTACTTCATATCCTTCAGTAAACTGTTATATATGTTTCCATTTCCTTTTGGTTTGAAAGTGCTGCCACCTATTTATTTGTTGTTGCTCCAAGTATTTTAGAAACTAACGTTTTCTAAATAGGTTATGTTTGTAAAGGAATGTAAAGTGGGTGTCATAAGAATAGAAAGCAGAATGTTGGTTATCAGACCTGGGTTATTTGATGGGATACTGAGTAGGTGCTGATAACAGGGCGTGCAGTTGCTGTTACAATGAGAAGAAAGAAGTTCCAGAGACATATTGTACAGCAAGGGAACTATAGTTAATTGTGATATATTTTTACAAAATATCATGAGTGTGAATTTTAAGTACTATTGCCCTGATAAATGATAGTTATAAGAGGTAATTCATTGAATAATTTGGTAAAACTGATGATTTTATGAGGTATATACACTTCATACTATCATGTTGTACAAGATAAAATCACGTTATGCTCTAATTTTAAAAAGTAAAAACACTATTGTGTATCCAACACTATGGTGCATACAAGAAACACCTTTGACAAAAAGTGAAATTCATGGACTGAAACTCAAAGAATGGAATAAAATACTGGAATACCTTGAAGAAAGCAGAAGAAGCTATTCCATTCTCAGACAAACTGGATTTCAAGCCAAGATTGGTCAAAAGAGACAAAGAAGGTCACTACATACTCATTAAGGGAACACTCCAAGAGGAAGATACAACAATCATAAACATATATGCACCAAATAGCAGCATAGTCAAGAAAAGTCTATTGAGCAATAACGGTTCCCATAGTTAAAATGTGTGAACATAATACACTAATATCGCTAATAGATATACTTGATTAAAACATTCAACAAAGAAATATCAGAAAAGAAGCAATCTGTGAACAGCCAGATGACAATAGCTAATGATGATATATTTTTGCAAAGAACAAATGGACTTAGTAGATGTCTACAGAGTATTCCAACTCACAACATCAAAACAGAAGCTCTTGCTAAATAGTTCTGCTGGCCTGGGACTCATATATGTTCCAGGGTTGCAATGATTACAGCAAGCCTTACCGTCCTGAGCTCTGGGATGACAAGTATAAGACACCATGCCTGACTCCTGGTGGGACTGTGGGAAAGATCACATTGGGCCTGGGATGCAGGTCAGTGTGGAGCACTTGGCTGGTATGCAGTACGGCCTGGGTTTGATCCCCAGCATTGTGCCAAAAACAAAGCATAACAAACTAAATGATTGATTCTGTTGGTCAATCAGGTTAATATTTCCATCTTAATAATATTTAATTCTAAAGTCTGATATATAATATTAATTTTCCAATCTATGAATGTGGGTTGTCTGTTAACATAAGCAACAATTGCAATTTGCATTCCGGTTGTTTATGCTTTGATTTTTCTTTAACTGCTTTTTTGATCATAACACATTATTACCCTATTATCGCATTTTGTTTTTTCTTGTTTCAGTGTACCTGCCCAACCACTGTCCGGAAATACTATGTGAAAAGTCCAGACATTAGCAGGTAATAAGTATTAAATTGCATTTTGTTTTCAATAGCATCACAATAAGGTAATATTGGTAAGTGATAATGTCTCCTTATGTTGCCATGGTTGGCCCCAAACTGCTAAGCTTACGTGATTCTCCTGTCTCAGCCTTCCTAGCAGCTGAAACGATAAGGGGTAACCACATTGTTTGCTAGTTTTCAGCAAAATCTTGTACTATTTCACTATGATGCAGGTTTTTTTCAGAGACAAGATCTTGCTATGTATTTCAGGCTGACCTTGGACTCACTATACAGCCCAGGGTGACCTCAAGCTGGAGATTATCTTCCGGCTTCAGCCTTTGGAGTGCTGGGATTGCAGACGAGTGCCGCCATGCCTGTCTCACTCTGCTTTCCTCTTTATGAAGTTCACTCTGCTGTATGTCCTCCCTGTCTGCATTATCACATCAACTGCCCTAGTTTCACAGTGCTGAAGATTCAGGTGATCTTTAGTTTATTTGATAACCTACAAGACTCCTGATGATGTTTATTTGAGTGTATGGCAATGAAAAAGTGAACACTTATCCCAAGCGTGCATATGTGTAGGTGCTTGGAAATGCCCAGTATGTAGGGGTCTTCATATCATCCATAGTTGAAGGCATCACCTGGGGTCTTGGAACTTATTTCCTGCAGATACTAGGGTGTCACCATTCCTTTTCAAAACTCTAACTTTTTCCAGATGGGATAATTTGGCAGTGACCAACCAATCACAACTGGAGAAAAACCTCTTACATGTGATCAGTGTGGGAAAACATTTAGAACAAATTCCAGTTTTACTATGCACACACAAAAAAATCACGTGAAGGGAAGTTCTATAAGTGCAATGGATGTGGGAAAGCCTTCAAGTGTAGCTTAGATCTCTTTTAAAAAATTTATTTTAAAGAGAAAAATCAATAAATAGCTGATATCTTGAAGGACACATGCAAATTCACGCTGGAGAAACATCCCTTATATGTAATGAATGTGAGCAATCATTCAGCACGAAGGCTACCTTGATTCTAATAGGAAATTCTCATGATAGGTAAACAGTAGGAATGTAAGGAATGTGGGGAAGTTTTCTGGAGGGTGTCCCCTTATAGGACACGTGAAGAATCACACCTAGGAAAATAAAATTTTAAATGTAGTGAGTCTGGCCAAGCCCTTAGTAGGAATTTATTTGTTAAAGTGCACATGAGAAAAACACATGGGAGAGAAACCCTATGAATGTGATCAGTGTAGGAAAGCCTTCAGTCTAAAGTATAATCTTATTGTGCACCAGAGAATCCATACTGGACAAAAACCCAATCCATACTGGACTATGGGAATGCCTTTAGGGGAAGTTCCTATTTTAACACATGAAAATTCATCCTGGAGAAAAACTCATTTAGATTAGTGAATTCCAATACAGGGGCTCAAATTAGTTCTTATGCTTGGTCTGTTATGAGCCAGGCTGCACAGCAGGAGGGGAGCACTGTGGTAGTGAGCAAATCTCCCTGCTGCTCCCCAATGCTCACGTTACCACTCACACTGCGCCCCCTATCAGATCGGGGCAACATTAGATTTTCATAGCAGCAGATCCCTACTGCTACACCCTCCTTATAAGAATCTAATCCCAGATGATGTGAGCTAAGGGGCCAATGCTAGTGCTGAGGAATGTAATTATTATGTGTTTCAAATATATACTGTTAAATAAAGAATCTAAGACCTTCCATACTTGGCCATGGAAAATTTGTCTGCCACAAAGCAGGTCACTGGTGCCATAAAGTTTGGGAACTATTTCACATGTAACCTGTTTGAGGAATATGGATGGAGAAGATATCATAAGGGAAATAAGGCAGATAGAAAAAGTCACATAGCCCATGTCCTGCCCAACATGTACTACCAGACAAAATAATATAAGAAGTAATAGCAGAGAGAGAGATTGAAGGAGATTTACAGGAGAAGACAGATTTCTAGGGACTTGGGAAGGTTTGCGGGCATCAGAGATAGGAAGTAGGAGAGAAAGGTAGAAGATGGATGGGTTTACATCAACACTGCAGGATGTACTCGTGCATGGAGAGATCATAGTGATTCCCTTTGATTCGTACAATTGGAAATTGGTATAATAACAAAATCACTAAATAAATAATATGGGAAATGTGGATCATATATGTGTGTGTGTTATATAGCATTTTAAATTGTGTTAGAAGTCTTCCATCCACTTGAAATGCTATGTCTATTTTTTTCTTCCCCCTTTTTTCTTTCTTTGTGACAAGACCTAACTATATAGACCCTGGGCTTGAACTTACTATGTAGCCTGAGGCAGTCTTGAAATTGTGATTCTCCTGCAGCCCTGTTTTAACAGAGCAGGCTTCACAACTGATTCTCTATTTCCAGAAAAATCATCTTGTAATGCATATGTCCACTAGGATTATGGGAGCTTAGATTTCTCATTCAATTCTGTACATTTTCCAATTCATTGATATATGCTTTCGATGTACGATGCAGAAAGGTATAGCTCCATGATTCTGCACCTCATAAACATCTGTGTGAACCATCATTTACTGGTCAAGACAGAATATTATCAGAACCATCAATCAATCCTTAATGGTCACTTTTAGACACTCATTTGCCTATTCTTGCCACTAGAAAGTAAATTCCCTCCAGTTCAACTCTCATTTTTTTCAGTATTCTGGAGACGAAGGCTCACTAGATAGGCGAGGCCAGCCTTGGAATCACTGCATATCCTAGGCTGGCTACAAGCTGGTGATCCTCCTGCCTCAGTTTCCTGAGTGCTGTCATTACAGTTCTGTATGTAGCACCATGCTCAATAGATTCAAGTCTTGTAAAATTGCTTTCTGATACACTTCATTGCCATAAAACTGGCTCATTTAATATATATAGTTACTGTGAAATTCACAGTTACTGCACATGCACACTTGTACTTGATATATTTACAATAATTTGTGCAGACTCTCTCTACTTCAACATGATAGCTATGAAGTTTATTTTACGCTGCTTAGGCAGAGTTTATTCCCATTACTCCAATTTTTTTTCCTGTACGAATGCATACAAGTTTTTCATTCTATTGTTTTGGGTATTGAATTGTTTATAGCTGAGCATTTTTAAAATTTTAAAGAGGACTTCAATAAATGGAAAAACATACCATGCTCATGGTTAGGAAGAACTAACATTGTAAAAATGGCCATACTACCAAAACTGTTGTACAGATTCAATGCAATTCCCATCAAACTACCGTTAACATACCTCACAGATCTGGAGAAAATATGCCTCAAATTCATCTGGAACCAGAAGAGACCCAGAATAGCAAAAGC
>PVLD010026403.1:10287-22319 GCA_004027595.1 Dinomys branickii | reverse complement strand
GAAACTTATCTCTGCTGCTTCTTTTATGACATGTTCTGGAGATATTTTGAAGCCATTTGTGTTCCATACTGATTTTGTGCTTTTTTAATTTTCTAAGAAATGTCATAGCTTATATTGGAAATGATACATTAAGATATGAGAGGAAAGTGACATCAAGGGAAAGCAACCACAAAGTAGTGAGGAAAATAACTGAGAGCAGCACTGATTCGAGAGACAGGCACAGGGACTGACCTCTCCTGCTGCAGCTCTAACATGCTGTCAGTCCCTTGCTTGGCATACACCTCTTCCTATCTTTCTAGAGTAGGGGGCACCTTGCAAGCTTGGAGATAAAATGCATTCACTTGATTTGGCAGCTGAGTCTGCTGTTTCTCTCTTTTTTGATTTATTGTCAAGATACAGCAAATATATATTTTGTGTCTCTTGGAATAGTCACTGTATGTCTTGCATTTTCTTGTTATGGACTTTTCAGTACAACTCTACATAAAATAGATTAACTAATGAAGGTAAGAAAACATTGTACAATGGGGTATAGACTGCTAGAACACAGAACCAAACACATAGGTCCTCTGGGAGGAGGCACACACCACATGCCATTAATCAAGACTGAGCTTTAAATGACTTCTAAATTCTATCTGTCTTAGTTCTTCTCCTCCAAGAGTATGTCCATGTGTGTGTGTGTGCACACATGTCACACATGTATGTATGTAACAGTATATACCTAAAATATATTTGCATTTGACATCATAATCATGTCCCCAATTTTTATGACATAATAACTTTTATAATTCTGTAGAATGTTGGATCCAGTGATCTTTTTGCATTACTTTTAGGATCCTGCAAATGTTACTGAGAATTTGAATAAAATCTATGAAAACAGTAAAAAGTTATCCCCCTTAGTTCCAAAATGGAGCCAGAAGTTTTGAAGGCAGCCCACTTCCCAGATGGGATTGAGAAACACCCGAAATCTTTCTCTGACCAAAAATTAGCCTTCTGATCTGCCTGCCACGCTATCAAAACCCAACTGTCACAATCAAAGGAGCCACCATTTGAGTCTAATATACTAGAGAACTCTGCTGTAAGTTAAAGCTTTAATCCATAGGTATTTATTAGTTTCTATCAGTTTTCAAGGCCCTAAAGGAATGAAACATAAAATGGTTAATCTTTGGTTTTATTGGTGATGGTGAACAGAGGTCAGAAAAGACCTGAAGCTGGGCACACAGGCATATCAGGTGATGTGCACAAAGTATTCTCAAGGAACATTAAATAGCCAGGAACTAACCGGAAGTTCTGAAAAGTCTGGTGGTAGAAAAATTTGTATCTATAAGGATCACATGAAGCTTCAAGTGACAAAAACCTGATTATCTGTGGTTTAAAAAATAGAGATTATTCCACACAATAAAAGACACCAACTAGTTAGCTAGAATCATTGTTTCTGCTGCTCATAAATACTATTAAGCAGCTAAGCTCTTCTGCTTCCCTATCTAAGCACACTGGCTTTTACCTGCAGCTTGTTACCTCATGGTCACAAGATGGCTATATCAGTTCTCCCAAGAGGCAGCAAAATTAGAAAATCGCAATACTTATCACATCTGTCTCCTTTTATGAAGAAAATAATAAAGTTTCCAGCTCTCAACAAACTTTCATTTGCATGTCATTGGCCAGAACTATATTGCAAGGGAGTCTGGGGAAGGAAATATTTAGTTGGCCACACAGCCATCTAAAAGAAAACCAGAATTGTTCCAGTAAAGAAGGAAACTGACATGGGGTAGGCAAGAAACAATGCCTACCAAATATCAAGAGAGGGCCTTAGCTTTTTAAATTCAATTCAGTGACTGTTCATTGGACATCTACTATGTGCCAAACATTATGTCACATGGTTGGACATCTAGCTTTTGTTTTAAACTAACCCAGAATTCAAAGAATGAAACTTCTCATGAGAGGTTAACTACCACAACAAAAATCCAGGTATGTGTCTAGTTTTATTTTGTTCCTACCCACTAAGCCACACTGAATTTTGAAAATGTAATTTTCTTAGACACTTTGCGGCAGAGACTCAAACATCAACTAACTTGGTCCATGTGTGGACCTTCACAAAGAAAGCCTTTAAATTTTAGCTAGCAGGGTCATGGTTTTTAAATTGTGCTTTAGAGTTACTCTGTGCATGCAAATCTTTTCTTCTTTTTAATTGGATTTGTACCTGGCTGTACTGTAAATTGCATTTGAAGATGAACTACAGAATAGATTCCAGCTGTGGACAACAATACAATGGCGCAAGTGCTTTCGGTGCCAGTCCATCCCCACATCTTTATTTCCACACAGTTTCCAAACTCATTTTAGCTGCTGGCTAATCAATACAAAGGACTTTTTATTACCTGAGGATGAGCTGTAAGACCCTTGCCCTCACTGTCTGTCTCCCCTCAAATCAGGGGCAAAATGATCAAAAACTCTACAATGATTTATATTAAAGTTTGGCTCCTGGGGATTCTCTCCCTAAGGAAAGATCAATAAATGGCTCGCAGGAAGAGTCACTGCTGCTTTGCTGTCAATAGGACCAAGCAGGAAATCCTTACAGTGAAACCTAGGCTCAGTAACACTTTAAGTCAGAATGGAACACAACTTTGGAAAAGTCAGGAAGTAACCAGTAGGATCAGACTGTATGGACCCTTCAAAATCAAACTTTCTGCAAGTTGTCACCGATGGCCTGCAAAATGTGGTAAGAGAAGGTATTTAATGCTCAAAGATTTTGCTTTCCTTGGCCTATTGTGCTAAAGTCTCATTAATGCTGTCTCTTAAGGGCCTTCTGGTGATAGAAATACTCCATTCCCACGGAAAGAGAATATGTTACCTAATTTTTTTTTTAATCTGGCTGCCCTGTTGTTATCCAGAAGAGATCAGGATGCAAAGGCTACTGTGCCTGTTGGTACTGTTATTATTGTTGCTGTTGTTGCTGTTGTTGTTTTGAGCACTAAGGAAAGGATGGTTTGTAGTTTAGGAAAAAGGCAGAACTCAGTGAGATGCCGCAGGAGGAAGTCAAGTCTAAGCAAAGAAGAACAGACAGCCAGGAGACTCTTGAAAAGGATGTGTATTAAAGAGAAAAAGGAAAGTGGTAGGACCCCAGAATGAATCAGACAGTCCTGATGCTTGCCCTTGACAAGCTCCTGTTTTAATCAGTACAGCATACTTGAACTGAGGTATTTATAACATTTCTTAAATGAATCAGAGTGTCATAAAGCACCCAGTGCAGTGTCTTAAACACACTTCTACACAGTAGGCTATAAATCCTAACCATGAAAGATTATGTAAAGAACTTTGAGTGGGAGAATAAAGTTGATGAAAGAGCAAGTCTTCAGTGGAATAAAAATGTTCATTTATACTCTGGGTTTTTTATTGTTCATACCTTATGTGAAACCCCACCCAATGTAACATCTCCAAAGATAAGAGTCATTGGCATTGGTAAATGAGGGTGCTTACTTTCTTATCACTGGGGCCAAATACCCAACATCCACAATTTGAAAGAGGAGAGGTTCATTTGGACTCACAGTTTTAGTCCATGATTGTCAGGCTGTAAGATAGAAACAGGATGAAAGGGCCATAACAGAGGAAAAGGTCCTCAACCATGGCAGCAAGGAAACAAGGGATGGGGGAGCCATATAGAGACAGAGAAAAGAGAAAAACTGGGGAGAGAGATATACCTTCCTAGGTCACATCCCCATTGACACAGCCCAAGCAGGCCCCAGCTCTAAGTAGTACATTCAGCTACTGAACTCATCAGTGGTGAATCCTTTGACAAGTATAACACCTCCACGATCCCATCACTCCATACACACATGAGAACTTAGGAGGACATTTCAGATAAACCCATAACAGGGTGCTAAGTGTTTATGTAGTAGGAGAAAGGGAATAGTTAAAGAAGGGAGAGTAGGAAGGAGACAAAAAGAAGTAGCTGAAGTCAGAAGTGAGAATGACAGAAGTATGAAGAGGTAAAAGTAAAACAAAGGAAAAAGACATTAAGTATTAAAATACTTAATAATAGCAACAGTAACAATAGTTGTAGCTAAAAAGACTATGTGCCAAGCACTGTCAAAAGTAACTCACATGCACTAACTCACATTCAATGATCCTATGAAGTAGATTTATTATTGTTGCTCATTTTTGCCGACTAAGACACTGAGGCACATAGATTTTAAGTCAAAATTTTATGTTTGCAAAGCAGAGACAAGGGATGAAGAGAGAGTCTTAACAGCAAATAGTCTCTAACTTTTCAGTTACTTACACCAATAATACCTTTTCTTTCAAATCATTTTAAGTCAGGTTTCTGTCACCTACAACTGAAAGAGTCCTTACTAATAAATATTCTATTGACAGTTTATCATAGGCAATTACTGGGTTAAGTGTTCTGTATATTTGAGTTTAATCCTGACAACTCAGTGAGTTCAGTGCTATTATTATTGTTACTCCACTGAAAATGAAGAAACAGAGGCAGAGAGAGGTTAAATAACTTACTCTGAGTCATGCAGCTGAAAGGTAGCAGAACTGAAAGGTAAACTTATGCAGTCTGACTCAAGGCTGCTTCTAGAAATCTTTAGTGGACACATAGAAAAAGATCATGTTGCTGGTCATCAGTGAATATTGGAATCTGAAGGCAACTTAATTCCAAGGGCTCCCTTTCATGAGCAACTTGGTAAACTCATAGCTACCCTACTGTATTTGAGGAAATCAGTTGTTAAACATAAAAGCATCTGTTTGGATTTGCAGTACTGTTTGGAAACCAGTTTTTTGATGTCATGCAGCTTTGACTCTTTAGTGAGATGTCACCTACCACTAATAAAAGCTGACTCAAGGATTTGCTGTGCCTAAAGAGACTTGCCTCAAACAGGAAAAGGAAAAAGGGATGATGAAAACATTTCTGTGACTACTGCTGGGAATACTTCTTAGAACAAGAATCAGTAGTATGACACCCTGGGAAGCACCATGCTAAGATGCATGAAGCTACCATTAGTTGAGCAAAGCCTACCCCAGATCCTTTTTGTCTGCAGCCTCTCCCTGTAGAGCCTGGGCATTATCCTTGGGGGGTTGCAGTCAATCCCTGTGAGCATTGCTTCTTTTGTAAGTGTCATACAAGCAATCAATTTCTGTGGCTTTAGTGAAGAAGAAAAAATTGTGTGTATGTTTTAAATTTTTTAATTTTAGTTTTAATTTATGCAAAAGCCTGTCTACTGGGGGTAACTATCCACCAAAATACCAAAATGATACTCTGTCCAATCAGAATTTAAACAGTTAAAGATTACAAATGTCCTTCATTGTTTTTAAAACCATTAGGAGGCTCCCCTGATAATTCTCAGCAGATTTATATCTTGCTCTTTATTTCTGCACAGACACTATAAGAAATGTTAAATATTTTCATATTAAAGACAAAACCAGAACTTAATCTTCACTTAAGAGGCAAGCAATAACTTTTAGCTGCCTTCGTGAAAGGGCTTTATTTCCCATTCGTTAAATGTTTGCTAGTCTTTAGAAGTTGAATGATTAAAAGGATGGGAGAGATGTAAATTTCACAAAATCAATCACTGTTTGTAGTTCCATTCCCAAATATATTTTGCATGGCATATAGATCTGCTCCATGAGAGTAGTTAATAACACACATTCTGCATATTTTACAATTTTGGGCACTGCCAGCAGAGTGCAGTTGTATGGACTGTGCATTTAGTCCTGTAGAATTAAAATTGTGCCTCGCAACACCTATTATAATAATTGTGTGAAGTTCTTTATGTTACAGGATATGGAGCTGGATATTTAAATAGCATACCCCAGACGTATTCTGAGTTAATAGTCACCCTGCCAGAAGGGCACCACCTAAAGTACACTGTGACTTAAGTGTCTTGGCCCATAGTTAGAGCTAGCAGATCACTGACTCAGAATTGGAATCTACAAAAATGAGAACAAAGAATTGTTCCAATTAAATCCTAGTTGAGTAGAAGCAGATTGAGAAGAAACATTCATTGGTTCTAACTGGGGTTTTGACACAGTCCAATTTTTGGGTATAGAAAGCAAATCTCACACACACACACATACACGTGGTTCATACTGTTGGGTTTTTTAAATCAGTGACATAATTGATGGAATTTAAGGAAAGGGATGGATCTCCTGGGCCTCTTTTCTATCTCCGTCCTTTCTACTGTTGAAATGTATCCACTAACATAAGCGATTTGTGGATAGAATAAAAGGGTTTTGTCTCTGACATAAAATGTATTCTGCACATGGGATGGTATTTCCTCCTACTCTCACCCTGGAATGAAGGGAGAATGACCTTTGGTTCTTCACTGTATATGTAAAGAGCTTGACTATGTGCCAAATAATTGCTAGTGCTACCGTGACTTGTCATATCATTTTTGCTTGTCAACCTATTATGCCAAATAATGTCTTTGGATCTCACTGCTGAAATTAGTATGATGAGCTCTAGTTTGGAATGCTTAGAGAGAAGTGGCAACTTTCCCAAGGTCCCACAAGCAGATCAATAGGGAGGACAATGCACATTGCAAATCTTCTGACTTCTGGCCCAATCTTCTTACTACTAAACTTTGTTGTCTATAGACCATACTGCCCACGATACATTTACTTTGAGAGAAGTATTTACATAAATAGAATGCTCTTCTCTTACCTTATGCCCGTGAGTCAAACTTGTTGTATTTCCCTTTTAGGTAACTAGCACCCTCCCCACCCCCACTCAACCTCCATACACCATTTAGACACCTGTGTCTCCTGCTATTATTCAGGAGGCAAAACATCCAGATCATCTAAGTGGGACTTGAGATAAATTATGCTATGTTTCCTCGGAAATTACTTGATACAACAATTAATCCAGTAATAAACAGTGGGAAATACTGTGTTAAATAAATCAGCAAATCTAAATTGCCTTAATTGGCATTACTAATTCTTGAACAGAAATAAATGGCACATAAATAAATAATTATACTAGTTTCTTCCAAATTTCAATTTGGACATGAAATATCCATTTAGTTTACTGGAGCAGAAAGCAGAAGCCTTTACCAAAGTTGACAGTTCATGTGGTGATGCGTAGCCTATTCCGTAAACTCGTCATACATTGTTCACACTAACAGCACTAGACCTTGTGTGCAATAGTTCTGAAATGAAGGTTCTTAAATTATTGATTGTTCGCAATAGTTCTGAAATGAAGGTTCTTAAATTATTGATTGTTCATGACCAGAAATTAATTTCCATATTATTATCTCATGAGTATAAAATACTCAATTTCAGCATATGAAGTGATGTATACCTTAAGTTTTTATCCAGGAAAATATAGAATATCCAGGAAAATATAAACTTGTGGTGTACCTTGCAAGAGTACAATCATAGGGAAGATGAGGTAGGTTGGGTTATTGAAAGGTTTAAAGAATGAAATAAATTGCAAGTTATGAATTGGCATTAGGTGAAGTAGAGAAAATTGGCAACAATAGCTAATATTTATAAAGTATGGTAGTTACTACAAAAGGCCTTATGCTTTTTCATATAGCATCCCATTTAATCTTCACAGTAATTCAGTGAGGTAGGTATAGTGTAGTATCTACATTTGCTAACTCTAAATTCAGGTGATCTGAATTTCAAACCTGCCTTTACTGTTTACTTGCTGCTTTGTCTTGGGCAAGATGTTTAAACTCCTTGTACTTTAGTTTCCTCATCTGTAAAATGCAGATAATTGTAGTGCCTACCTCACGTGCATGTGTATTAGAAAAGTTAGTATTGTATAAAAAGCACAGAACAATGCTCAACACACAGTAATCATCCAAAAAATGTCAGGTATTACTATTTTTCATTTTATAAACAGAGAATATTATGGACAGAGAAGTTGAACAACTTTTCTAAAGTTAAACAGCTAGTAAATGATAGAGCTAGGACTTGAACGCTGCTTTGTTTGATACAAAACTTACACTCTTTATTCTATGTTGTATGATTTTTTAAAATGTGCCTGAAGAGAAAAAAAGAAAATAATTCTACATCCAAACTTTTCAAATTACTGTGCATCTAGTCCTACTGTGGATGCTGAACTGATGAAAGAATTAAACAATTAACTAAAAATGGTTCTTTTGTGTGTCTTCACGCAAGATTTCAAGCAGATTCACTAACTGAAAATTTTGAATTGTTTTCTAATAGTGGGTATGTCTTTGCTCAATAATTTAGGCTTTTCTGCTAGATAACTTCATGACCCGTGGTAGGATCTGCCTACATCGCTGACAAAAGTAAGAAATACATCCCAGGCTCAAGGCCTCCAACAAAGTTATCTGATTCTTATAATTTAATAAACGAGGCTTCTGGGAAAAGTACATGTCTAAAAGACAGATTGAACATTTTTAGAATAGCTTACAATCAATTTTAGGCAAGAAAGCTCATGTTCTGTTCTAATAAAACTTTGGTTCTTACTAAATGTTGGCTTTTGTTTAAATGAGAAGGATTCTCTGTTAAAACACTGGCCAAGCTGTTTTCTGTGTGACCATGAGTTAATCAGTACCCTTCTCTGAGCCTCCATTTCCTCCTAGAGATGATAATATTCCCAGGTTGCAGGAGCTGTAACTACTCTGAGGCATTCTTGTAATGTAAAGAGGTGTCAAGGGCAAAAGGGGCCCATGCACTCTCTTAATTCTACAATCTTTCCCTACAAGCCAGAGGGTTCCCTCTAGGGATTTTAATCTCTTGATAAGGTCAAAGAAAGGCCATGAAAGTAGTTATTGCAAAGGTTAGGACTTCCCCTGGGCAATTCCATCTTCTATCTAAGCCTTAAAGGACAAATGTTCAATATTACACACCCACAAAAGGATTTCTTTTCTATGGCCTGAGCTCCTAGGGACCATTTCAAATCCAAGTTTTGAAGCATAAAATTTCCACTGCCAATCTCTTCATCCTTTCATCAGCCTAGAAGTGTTCCTGGTTACGTTTAAGAACTACTGAAACATTCCTTTAGAAATCAAATCAATTTTAACATATTTAGATTTGATTCAGATATGCCCAGTGGCACTTTGAGGAAGAGGTGGCTGCAGAATATAGCAAGGGTATGCTCAAGCTACTGATCAATCACATAAGAAACAGAATTACATAGTAGCAGAAAGATCTACATTTATTACTGAACAACCAAACGAGTCATAAAATCATTTATCTGTTCTCAGAGCAGTGTTTTGGGATGGCTAACCTATGTACCCCAGTCAAGAATCATACAGAAAAATGAAAGTACATGTCCAAGTAATATTTATCACTTTGGTTTGGGTTACAATGCTATGTATACAGGGAAGGATTTAAGGTAAATTGAAATACAGAGTCTGCCAAAATATATACATACTTCAGGAAAAGAAAAACTTGCATAAATATTTTAATACTAAATTTATTGAAACATCATGAGATTCATACAAGTTACCTTTGGCCTCTCCAGTTACAAGAGGTGCTCAAAATGGTGGCCATTAGCTTCCAGACATTTATTAGTAGGGCAAATTGCTGCTCGGGTAACCTTGGTCAATGAGATTGCTGAACATGCACTTTCAAATTTTTCTCTAAAGGCCAGCAGAGCAGTGGGTTTTCTGCAATATATGACATCCTCTAGGGTCCCCCATATGAAGATAACACCATCTGTTGAAAAAACATCACATTATTTTTCTCATCCTGAAGTGTGTATACATTTTTGGCAGATTCTGTTTATAATTTATCCATAGGACATCTACTGCTGGGAATAGTTTAATCATCCATTGATAAGATCCCATGCTTTCCCTTTAAACATTTTAAGGAAAAATGTACCTGGTAAGGGACTGTGATTAATGTTCATTCCTCTCCCCAAAGTTCCTTCTAAGTTCCATGCTTTGCACTGTACTGATTTTAGGCAGGGTCAGTACTCTTCAGTGTCATTCTGCAATATAAACATATCCCTTGTCCCCACAGTCTGAACCACTGTACCCCAAGGTCTGATTTCCATGTCCTAGCAGAACCCTAGACTGCTTAAAGCATTTCTTGTTTAAGGAGGCTCTCTCATCAGCCTGAAAAGACCCAGTTTTAGTGCGAAGTCCAAAAGAATCCAATGAAGGCATACCACGTGTCTGTCCCAATTTCAAGTTCCAAAATAACATTCAGCTTTCTTTTTATAGTAAAATTTCAATCAACTAGTCTAATGGGTCAGAATCTTCAAATAGCCAACATTCTAGGCCAAAGACCCTAGGAAAGAAATAAGTGACTACAAAAAGATCAGGCAATATTAGGAATTTAGTTAAAGTAGCAATTTCCTTGGACTACTCCAGGATCAGTACACATTTGGCCAATTCCCTCTACTTTTGACACTTACAGTTCTATACAATGGATATCTATGTTCAGAACAATGATCCTGAGACTCTGCAAGATCCTTGGGCACCGAAAAAAGACCCTTCAATATTAATTTGATTATATTTATTAAGGAATGAAAGACTTGCGTGAGTTAGAGACACAATAGATTTTCAATAAAAATAATGAAAGTATTTCTGCTTCACATTCAAGTGCTCATAAAATTCCACATATGTTACTGGAAGACACTTTCCCTTCCCCTTTCTTTAAAGTTTTCTGAGCATGTAATATTCCCCTCTGGTCTTTGGTGTGTGCACCTATAAAATTTTTTAAAAGCTAGATCAAATGATCTCTAAGGTCCTGTTTGATTTCTAAGTTCTGTGATCATGCCATACCTATAATTTCTGGTATGGCTACTACATTTTGGGACATTGTGCATAGTTCTAATAGTGTCTGCCTCAAGGGACAATAGGTTCACCAGGCTCTTTGATTCAGTGTTTTTAAAATGTCCAAGGCCAGGGAGCAGTCTCAGGACTATTAGTTCAAGCTGACTAAGGACAAGATGTTAATCCCATCTTTGATTGGCTACCTGAGCCCTTCTGGTGACTAACTTCAAGAGGACTGATAATACAATGCACATGTAAGTAAGAATGGAAACTCATCTGATAAGCATATGGTAGATAAAGAATTAAAGGACAGTTTTGCAACTGCTTCTAAAAGGCTATAATGGCCTGAAGCTACTGTGAAATTAAGTTTGTATTACCAAATGAAAGGCAAGAAGAGAGTTTTAGAATAAATCTGATAAAAAATAGAGATTATTTGACTTACTGTCAGTGATACCACAGTGTAGGGATTTGGTGGAAGTCTTAACAAAAATGTTTTAGGATTATCTTTGCCAACTTTCAACAGGTTCTTTCTTCTTCCATTAGGCATAAAGCTCAAATGACTAAAGGAAACAAAAGACCTTCAAAGTTCTGTAATGTTAAGTATTTCTGAGGGCATAATCCCCCCAGGTAGAAATAGCACCTGGATATTTCTTTCTGCCAGAAAGAATTGCTCTAGTTGCTTGCCTGGGCCACCTGCATTAAACTTAAGACTTGGACTTCTAGAATTCTAAGAAAAACTTACTTTCAAATCAAGCATATGCCAGCTGACCTGATTTTAAACTCACAAACACCCAAGCACAGTAAAATACTGCTGCCAATTCTGACTGCTGGAGAGTGACCTGTTCTATTTAATGGAGAATGCAATTCCAAGACTTAGGAACTAGCAAAAGAAAGCAAAGCAAAAATAAAAGAGACCAAGGAACTGGGCATGGGTCTCTAATTCCAGAACTCTGGGAGGCAGAGGCAAGAGGATCAAAATTCAAGGTCAATCTGAGCAACTTAATGACTTATAGAGACCCTGTCTCAAAATAAAGCATAAAAAGGGTTGGGGATGTAATTCAGTGTCAAGTGCCTGAGTTCAACTACTAGTACTGAAAAAAAAAAAAAACAAGAAATTATAAAAATGACTGCACAAGTGCACAAGCACTGTATTGCCTATATAAGTTCTAGATTCTAATGTATGGATGTTCTACACAGATCCAAAAGCTGCTTCTTATGCCAAAAATGAACACCCAGACCGTGGAAAATTTATCTCCTATATTATGCTTGTCTAATTACAAGGGATTAATATCTACAGTGCTACTACTGCTTTTGAGTTTAACCAGTAGCGCCCATTTT
>PVLD010026403.1:0-10187 GCA_004027595.1 Dinomys branickii | reverse complement strand
ATCATACCTAAGACATAAGCATAAGAAACTGGAATGATTTCTCATTTTCTCTAGCATTGTGGCTTCACTCAAGAATATTTAAATATGAAATGTAAGTTTTTAAAACTTAAATACACATGAGTTCAAGTGTATACACTATTTGATACTATCTACACTTTAGATTCCCTGTTCCTGTTGTAAATAACCAAAAGTAAAATTTAAAGAGATGGTAAATTTAAAAAGAGGGCTGGACATGGGAGGCAGCAAGAAGCTGGGTTTGTTCATCTGCATGTCTCTTCTGACCACTACTTACTCTAGCATTCTATTGGGAGTCATCAACGTCAAAGTTCTCAGACACCTCTGCATGAATAAAGCAAATTGTAACAGACCCAGAGACTGATCATTCAACAATCTGAGGCCTATTTTGAAAGATCACTCTTAAATTCTTTTCTTACTCATCCCTTAAGTATATGGATAATTCAAAAGCAAGCACTAGACATATCTGATGGGCCTGACTAATTGGCCGGTTTGATCTTTAATATTGTACAGTCTGTACTTTAACTTTACCTAAGGGCGTATGTTTCCCATGCATGCCACCAAATCACAAGTTGACCAGATGTGATCATGCACATACGAGGCAAAGAGCAGAACAGGTGATTATTGTGGTTGTGTCCCAGATACACTATTCCCCAGTAGAAAGAAAGGGAGTAACAATCATTTAGAAAGCACCTATCATGTACCAAACACTTTGATAAGAACTTTAATATATATCATCTAAAGCATATTCTATATTGGGAGATGGGTTGATCTAGTAAGAGAATGGATGACACATGGGAGAGTAAGAGAAGACAGAGTTATTGCATGTCAGAATCAATAAATCTAACAACAACATATCGATCCAAGAAATACCAGCCTCTTCTGTCCAGAGGAGTTTATCTTTCAAAAAGATATCATCATAGCTTCAGCCAGCTAAAGATAAGAATGTCAAGAGACTCAAAACAGGATGAATATCTTTTGAAATAATCACAACAGCAGTGTTTCTCCAAGCTATAGTGAGCTTTCTTGGCAACACAGACACAGAAGGAAAGGCTAAGGTTGGACTCACACACTTCCACCTCTCCAGTTGTGCCCCACATCTGCTGCTTCCAGATAACCTTCTATCAGCCCTGGGTTATAGGCTGATCACACGTCATTTCCTGAAAAGAGTTCTCCTCTGTCTTGCTCTGGGAACTTTGGCAGAGGCATGGAGAGGATGTTTTGCATGTCCTCTGGTATTCAAGAAACTATATAATGCCCAAAGCTTGGAGTCAGGGGAAACTTGTCCAAATGCCTGACCTAACAGGGCCATGGCTTCACTTCTTTTCTAATTAGGATAATTAACCTCCCCTGCTCGTTCAGTCTATTCCAACCTAAAAGGCTCAAATTAAAATAGCACAGGGGACTGTCAGGCTCTAGGGACAGGAAACAATTTACAAGCTTTTCATCTTCATGCAGCCATCATCAAGGCAGGACACGAAGCTGTCACAGCAACTTCACCCTTGAAACAACCTTAATGTAACTTAAAGGTCACTTTCAGGATTTCCATCAATGTAAATCACGTCAGGCATAAAATTTTGCATAGCTCCATCACACTTGCTAACTATATTAGAGCTGGGGTGGGGAGAAATGGAGAATGCTAATTAGAGATAGTATTTCTCTTTGTATTATCACATGAGCTTTGTAGTTGGGCCAAGGAAAACAAAAACTGGATGGCTTTGAGTAAGTAGGGTTTGATATGAGAGGTACAGATTTTTTCTTTGTAAATAATCCCTGGAAGCAAAACTTCAGGAATATTTCAAATCCTAGAATTGAACCACAACATCTCAAGTAAGACAGAGACACAGCTGAAAGATTGTGATATAACAGTTCTCCAGGTGGCTTTACCTACCCATCCCCCACCTCTGAGCAGCTTTGAGAGTTTCCAGTCAGGTGTTCACAGCCTCCCTGCTGCCTAATAGATAAGATTCAGTACTGACCTCTAGATCTTCTTGTTTTTCCCTACTACAGCCAGGAGGTTCCTTCCATGCAGTCCTTTTTCCCTATATGGGGAGGCAATATGCTTTATAGTCTCCATGTTAGTAACGTTTGGGCTACAGGCTTTCATGAGCTTCCATGGCTGATGGGAAAAGTGAGACAGCACTGTAATGGGTAAGATCAGGATGACCATGATGCCCATATGTGCCGAGTACTAAAGAGTTACTTCCAGTACAGCAATGCTAGAATTTTTCCTGCTCCGCCTTGAGTGGAACCTTGGAGTAACCCCAGAAGACAGATACCCCTGACTTGCCCTTCAAAAGCCACAGAGCCTTCACCACAAATTTCTCAACCTGCTAGTAAGAGGTCTGACTGGGGCCTACACTGAGCAAGTTAGTCATTCTCTAAACGTTGCCAATTCATGTTCCAGCCCTCTGCTAACCCTGCACTGTTTATATCCCATCTACAGTCTCCACTGCATTCTGAGCTTTCTCTTTTATATCATCCATTTTCATCAACCAGCCAAAATATGGTGCTCAGTAGTTATACAATGCTAGACCAATCCCTTTCAAGTTCTGATATGCTAATGAATCACCTAGGGAGATTGTTAAAGTGCACATTCTTTTCATTAAGTCTGGAGCAGGATGCAAGACCCTGAATTTCTAACAGTCAGCCTCGATGGTGCCAAAGTTCCTTATCCATGACTATCTACTTAATTTTTTCATTGCTGAGACAAAATACCAGACACTGTAAGTTAAAAGAGAAAAAGATTATTTTGGCTCCCAGTTTGTAGAGGTTTCGGTCCATAGTCAGCTGGCTCCAAGGTAGGGTGACATGGCAGAGGGACATTGCAGAGGAGAAACACTTTATGCCAGGCAGAAGGCAACAAAACAGTGAAGTAGTGAAGACGAGACAGCAGAAGCCCTCTTTCTGTCTCTTATATTCCGTCCAGACTACCCCCCTTAGCACAGGGTGAGGCACCTTTAATCTCAGCATGACACAATTTAATCCTGCACCCTAGAGCCATCCACCTCTGAAAAGACCCATCTATGGCTACATGAGGCTGGGGGGCGGATCAAGACACAAATCCCAATGACAACACCTTAAGTTACAAAGATACATCAATTTTAGGATCTTCTGTATAAGGGGCTATGCTTTAAGTAGAAAGAATCTATATCCCGTTCTTGAATTAGTTAAACCCAACTGAGATACTTGGAATAAGAGAGGGGTCACATCAACCTCTTAGCAGTTAACAATAGCCTCCTTTCCTACTAAGGCTAAAAGAATAATTTAGTTTGTAGCCAGAGCTATGCAGAGGTGTGGCAAAGTGAACCTTCGGATACACTCACTATCTTTCATGGGGCCTGGGTTACTAGAACAAGCCTTCCTGCGTACCTACCTTGCTTCCTAAAGCCAATCATGCAGGCCAAACTCATTTTGCATCCAGCCACTCCATTCATTGCATCCACTTGCACAGAGGCTCTGGATCATTGGTGCTACCATATCACTCATGCTGTGATCTGTACCCGTGGTTAAAACAATGGAAGCAGCTCCATCACGTAAGTCACATGGCACAGCCCATTTATTTCATACTGGACCAAAAAACACAATCTTCTACCCAAGTGAGGCCAGCTAAGCTAGGCAGGTGCCACAGTTTTAAGGTTTTACAGAAATATGCCTTGTGCACTAATTAGCTCCTCAGTAGGGAGCAATGTATTCTTTGCGAGGACCCAGGTGTCAGTAGTGCATTAGTGCCACACTGGACAGAACAATCCCATTTCTCATCTGAGGTATAAAGTATAAAACTCCTGAAGTTGTTAAAACATAATTTTTCTTCAGAGATCGACTGCTTTGTTCCTCATCTATGGTAATCCCTGAATTCTTTTCTACTCAATATTGTTGCTGATTGTGTTCTCTGCTCAAAATGCCTAATAAACCTTAAAGAACATTTCCACTTCTTAATTTTTAATTTATTTTTCATTGACATCATTGTACGTATTTATCTTGTATACCATGATGCTATGAAGTATGTATACATTGAGAGATGGTTAAATGCAGCTGTTTAATGAACATGTTACCTCACATCGTTGTCCACTGCATAGTGATAGCATAAAACACCCACTCTCTATATATTTGAAGAAGATACCATTCACTGTAGTCATCCTGCTGTAAATAACCCCTTTAAGTTATTCCTATTTAACTGTAGCTGTATGCATTCTGTGACACCACATCCCCTCCTTCCTTCTCTCTAGCCACTCAACCTCACTTACCACCATTCTGCTCTCCACTTCCAGGAGATCACATTTTTTAAGATTCCATATATGAGAGAGATCATGTGATATTTGTCTTTCTGCACCTCGCTCATTTCACTTAAGATAATATTCAATCCAGGTTGTTGCAAATGACAGGATGCTCCCTTACATTGATATCTGCCAAGTTAAACACTACAGATGGGAAGGTTCCTCTAAGAAGATTCCACAGTATTATGATTATGTGGATTCAATCCAAAATATAAACATGTTTTATGGCCTAAGGGAGTTGTCAAACAGTGTTTTAAAACACACTGGAAAATTTAAAACAGCTTGAAAAGTAGGACAATGTGAGGAACCAGAATGGCCCTACACCTACACTTTTCAATGGCTGCTTGGAAACAAGTCTCACTAGACTGGACCATTGCTGGCTCTAGGGGGATCTACAAGATACAGAAGTATCTATCATTAGTCATTTCCCTCCTGCTCTTATAACCTATAGGATCTTAGCCATTTTATTAGGTTCTCTCACTGAGCACTGCCTGAATGAGCAAAAAAGCTTTGGGGGGATGGTTGACTAGTCCTCCACTAATCCAATCATTGTGATGACTAGCTATGTGATTCTTAATAACATTCATTTTATTCAAATAAATTCTTTAACTGTGCAGTTTCACAGCAATCCATCACCAGAGTTGGTAACTTGGTGCTCAGTGACTCAAGGTTCTCTTTCTGTAAACACCACAGATTCTAGTTTGCTGAAGCACTCCTAAATTCAGCAATAGGTGTTGGGTTATTTATCCTTTGCAAATTGTTAACCGAGAGATCCTCAGATTAAATGAAGGGAGGACCATGACACTGATGGTGGCTGTGGTCAATAAGCTTCCTTTGATCCATGGGTCTAGAGCTTTGCCTCCACCTTGTTTAACCAATCTTCTTAGATCAACTGGTGGCAAAAGAGGTTGGTCCAAATTATAGGCTGAAACAGTAACTGGTAGCAGTGAGGATAAGTGAACAAAAATATTTTTGAAGGTATTCTATCTTACCCCTTTGGCTTATCTTCCCTTTTTCTGTAAATTCTAGCTTCCCTTTGCCCATTAAGGAAATTGAACTCTCCCAAACCACTCCGAAAATTCTGTCTGATGGCACCTATTTATATAATTCTTAGGGACACCTTCAAATACATTATCATTTTATGTAATAGGAAAATGAGCTCCACAATGTGAAAAGAACCACCAAAAATTTATTCAGTTCAATGAACCACCTAGAACATTCTTAGAAGGTAAATCATAGATTGCAAACAACCTGAAACATATGTGATTCTTGCTCTGAACTACATTCTATAGACACAGAAAAACTTTAAATTTTTTAAAGAATGAGTATTCTTATCATATAATCAAAAGAATGAGGAAGTTAAAATGGCCTTAGTGAGCAGCTTGGGTGGAAGCAGAAAAACTATTGCAGTAGCTCTAGCATGTACCAATGATCACTTAAAAATAACTGATAGAATTTGAAATATAAAGAAAGGGGCAGACACATCAGAGATGAATTAATTACTTCACATATATTTAGAGCAGTGAAAGACCCAGGTTAATGATCAGACTTTATAACTAGGAAATTTGACAGAAATAGAGAAGTCAGAAGAAGCAGTTGCTTTGGAGGCAGAGGGCACCTGAAAGAGTATGAGAAATAAATAAGAACACAAGCAATGATAAAACCCACCCAGACTAGTAACTCTGCCTCAGTTCTAAAAGTAGTGATCAGCTGGTAGGAGAAATGTCACTATGTGGAGAACTGTGACTATGTTTCTCTTAAAGATCTACTTCCTGTTGACGGCATGGTACATGTCCTAGTAGGCCCCCCAAACCCTGGGATGTTTCAGGCAGTTATACCAGTGTATTCTAGAGCTCCTCCTGCCATGGAGAAACACAGAGAAAGATGTATGACCCCCTTTCCCTGGACAACTGCGTGTGTCAGGGTAAGGTTCAGTCAACAGACGAAGGGTAAGGAGAAGAACAAGACCTGGGTGAAAATCCCACCTCCAAAACTGAAAAGTTACATGTTGAATTACATTATGAACATGTACCTCTCTAATGCTCAATTTTCTCCTCTGTTAATTGGGAATATCTACTACATAGGGTTGTTGGGAGGATTAAATATGGTAGAGTATAAATACCACAGACAATAGTGTGGAGTACTTATTCAATAAATATTAATTTCTACTCCTCCCTCAACACTGAAAATGAAGGGAAAACCAGTTTAATTTAAAATCTGAGAAATAAGACTGAAAAATTGAAACATCATAGTACAAAAAATGTAAGTCTCAGCCAATGATTTTAAACTTGAAAGTGACTCCTAACCCCTTAGAGGTGGTGGTCTGGTCACCTTCTACAGCCGAAGATTCTCGGTCTAATGAAGAGATGTGAGCTCAAAATCTCATTTCCTACTGTATCAGCCAGGTTATCTATTCATTGATACGTATTTCAAGGTGAGCCTTAATGAATGAGAAGTTTATGGGGAGGAAGTGACTTTTCTAGGTGTACAGGGCAGCCAGAGGAAATCATTAGAGATTTTAGATGCTAGAGAAGATGGTGCTTTGCACAAGAATTAAGAAAAATGAGCCAAACTATGGGTTCCAAGATCTTTGCAGAATCCAGTGGGGCCCAGTATCAAATGGGAGTCTCAGCGAGGCTTGAGAGGAAAACTATGCTTTCAGGCACAAACTTGCTAATTGGCTCTCTGGATCCTCCATGCAAAGGAATTAAAGGAAAGAAGAATGATGCTCTTAAAAGGAAGTTGCGGGTGTATCTGTCATGACGTTTCTGTTGAACTTAAACTTGGACCCTATATCAACATGAAACTTTATTCAGAAAACATAGCAGATTACAGTCCCACCAACAATAAAGAATTCTTTTCTCACTGCAGCCTTGCCAGAATTTGTTATTATTTGATTTCTTGATGACAGCCATTCTTGTGGTATAAGATGGAATTATTTTAATTTTCATTCTCTAATGGTGAGGTATGTTAAAGATTTTTCATATATTTTTTGGCCATTTGAATTTCTTCCCCTGAGAAGTGTCTTCATTTTCCCTTTTCTTAATTTGATTTTTTATTTTAGATAGCCTAACTTCTTTTAGGTTTTTATATAGTATAGATATTAGTCCTCTGCCTGAGGAATAGGTGGCAAGATTTTTTTTCCCATTCTGTAGATTCACTCTACTCTTCACTCTAGTAATTGATTTCTTTGCTGTGCTGAGGCTTTTTAATTTGATGTAATCCCATTCCTTGACTCTTGCTCCTATTTCTTGTGCAATTGCAATTCAGTTTAGGAAATCTTTTTCTACACCTATGGTTTCAAGAGTTTTGCCTATTTTATCTTCAAGTATATTCAATGTTTCTGTTCTACTGTTTAGATATTTGATGCATTTTGATATTAGTTTGGTGCATGATGAAAGCTATGGGTCCAGTTTCAGCCTTCCACAAACAGATATCCAAATTTCCCAGCACCCTTTGTTGTATAGGCTGTCTTTTCTCCAACGTATGGTTTTAGTCCCTTTCTCAAAGATCAAATAGCTAAATGTGTCTAGGGAGGTTTCTTTTTCCTCTATTCTGTTCCATTAATTCACATGTCTGTTTTTGTTCCAGTACCATGCCATTTTTATTACTGTTGCTTTGTAGTACAGCTTGAGGTCAGGTAACATACCGTCTGCTTTGCTGTTGTTGTGTAAAATTCCTTTTGCTATTATAAGTCTTTTCTTGTTCCATATGGATTTTAGGATTGTTTATAAAGTATGTTGTTGGTGTTTTCATTGGTATTCCCCTGAATCTGTATAACAGTTTTAGGAGTATGGCAATTTTGACCACATTGATTTACCTGTCCAGGAGCAACCATTATGGAAATCATTATAGAAAGTCCTCAAAGAAATGAAATTAGGAATTCCATATGACACAGTTATCCTCTTTCTAGTATCTTCATACTACAGAGACACGTGCATACCATTGTTTATAGCAGCACAATTCATAACAGCTAAAAGCTGGGAGCAGCCTGTATACCCATCAACAGATGCTTGAATAAAGAAAATGTGTTATATATACATAATGGAATACTACTTGGCTAAAGAAGGATAAAGTTGAGACATTTGTAGGAAAACAGATATACCTGGAATATATAATTGTGAGTCAAATAAATCTGACACACATGCTTAAATACCATATAGTAGCTCTCATTCAAGTAAGGCAAAGTACAAAGAGCACAATAAAGCATGGATAAAAGGAGACAATAGGATAGATCTCTTGAAAATGGGAAGGTGTCCAAGAGAACGAGAGAGGGAGGGGAAAGGGAAATAAGTAGAATAAAGATGTGCCATCTACAAGATCTTAATAACTTCAGTGAATATAAACATTTTATATGATAAACATGAGATAAGACTAATAGTATCAATAAGAACAACAAATAGGAAAAGGGCATCAAGAGTAAGGGGGAGGGAGGCAGGAGAAAAGGGAAAAGATATTTAAAAGAAAAGAACCAAGCTGTATTATGTACATATATCCATTCCCCAAAATGAGTATAAATTGCATGGTCTGAAAATATGTTCTATATAAAAGAAAACACAGTAGAAACATCATTTTATATTAATATCAAAAGTTAAAACAGATAAGGAATGTGGTTATTGCCAAATTTAGGATCTGTCCTTTAGTAAACTTTTCATTCTCTGGTCTTCAGCTTCTCATTTGTATAAAGATATAATTGGAGTCACCACTAATTCTAGATCTCAGTTCTCATATCTGAGAGTTCTGAGACATGGAAAAACTATAGCTTTTCTGCCAACCTGACTTCTTTGTAGCTCAGAAAAGATTCAGCCATTTTTTTTGGCTTTCAAAACTTGAACAAAATGAAACTTTAGCCTATAGCATTCCTTCATACTGTTAAATATACTCTCTCATCCACAATTAAAAGCAAACAGCTATCCAAGTAAGGTGATCTTGGGAATACTTTTTTTAAAAACACAAATGTTTAATGCACTGAAGTTATTGCATTGCTGTCTCATTAAATTCACAGATATCCTCAAGTAATTTTATTTTCAAGATTGCATGGGTAGATTGTTAAGTCTTTAAGTACTGGTGGGTTTCACACATCTCACTTTGGGTGTTTCCCAAGTAAGCTTTTGACCACAGTATTAAACCAACAGGGAACATATTTTTTTCTTCAAGGAAAAATTGTGTTCCTTCTTATCCTTTGGCCTTGTATCTTTGGTCCTTCTGTATTCTCTAGGCGGGAGCTTACCTATAATATTGCCTTTGACATCCCTCCAATAATATTAGGATCAAGAAGCCTCAGAATTTTTGGCAGGCACAGCAGGCAAAATAAGTCATAGTACTCTGTAATCAGATACAGACTGCTTTCATCTTTAGTGTAAATTCACCCCACTTCTCACCTCTTTTCCTTCTTGCTGATAGCCATCATCCATGCCTCATACCAAATGCTCAGAAATGTTTTGAGGTTCATCTTGGCCTTGTTTTCTAAAAATTGAGAATGCTGAAGAATATTATCAAGTAAGTGACTTTTCTGATAAGAAGTATTTTACTTAGGGGAACCCCAGTGCACATTTTCTAAGTTTGAGTCCCACCTAGATCAGTTCACTACACTACTCCACAACAAAGTCCCTGTCTTAGTTACTTTTCTCATTGCTGAGACAAAATACCTGACACCCAAAGTTAAAAGAGGAAAGGTTTATTTAGCTCACAGTTTTGTAGAGGTTTCAGTCCATAACTGGCCGGCTCCAAGGCAGGGTGGCTTCACAGAGGAAAGCAGTTTGTGATGAGCAGAAGACAGCAAGAGCCTCTCTCCATCTCTTATAGTTTATGCAGGTTACACACCCTAGGGCAGGTGTAGCACTCACACCCTTAACCCTACCTAGAACTATGTCAAACCAATCAGTGGACCGATTT
>PVLD010026402.1:0-22222 GCA_004027595.1 Dinomys branickii | reverse complement strand
AGTCCCTATTTCTCCACAGCCTCGCCAGCATTTGTTATTGGATGATTTTTTCATACTGGCCAGTCTTGCTGGGGTGAGATGGAATCTCAGTGTTGTTTTTATTTGCATTTCTCGAATGACTAAGGATGTGGAGCATTTTCTCATACATTTATTTGCCATTTGTATTTCTTTGTCTGAGAATTGTGTATTTATCTCAGATGCCCATTTCTGGATTGGGTCTTTGAATTTGGACAGGTACATGTTTTTTAATTCTTTGTATGTTCTAGATAGAAGACCTTTGTCTGAGGGACAGCCAGCTAGGATTTTTTCCCATTTTGTGGGTTTTCTTTTTATTTTGCTGGTGATTTCTTTAGATGTACAAAAACTTTTCAGTAGGATGAGGTTCCAATTATTGATTCTTTGAAGTGTTTCCCTTGCAGTTTCATTTTTGTTCATGAACTCTCTTCCTACTCCTATGTCTTCAAGATTTTTACCTACTTTCTCTTCCAATAGATTGAGAGTTTCTGTTTTAATATTGAGGTCTGTGATCCATTTTGACCTGAGTTTGGTGCATGGTGATAGACTGGGGTCTATTTTCAGTTTTCGGCAAGAGGCAAGCCAGTTTTTCCAGCACCATTTATTGAACAGGCCTTCTTTTTTCCAGTGGGTTTGGTTGACCCCTTTGTCAAATATTAGGTAGCTGAGTGTTGTAAGACTTTTAAAGATGATTAGATTGAATTAAAGAAATCTAGCTATATGATATTTACAAAAAATATACCTACAACCAGAAAGGTTGAAAACTTCAAGAATGAGAAAAGATATGCATGCAAATACTAATGAAAACCATAAAGCTTTTTTAATCTACTAGATAAAATAGATCTCTAAAGTGAAACCATACTAGAGATATAAATTGTTACAGAGGTGAGTGTAGGGACACATACCTGTAATCCTGGCACTCTGAGAGCGTGAGGCAAGAGGATTACAAGTTTGAGCTCAATCTGGGCAATTTAGTGACCTACTGAAACCTTGTCTCAAAATGGAAACAGGAATGAAACTGGGTTGAGGATGTGTCTCACTGTGAAGATCAGGGATTCAATACTCAGGAACAAAAAAAGTTACAGAATAAGAAATGATTCATCAAAAATGTATGATTCTAAATGTAAATGTGTCTAATAACAAAGCCTTTCAGTATATAAAGCAAAAATTGGTAGAATAAACACAGAGACATTTCAAATCCACCATCAGAATCCACATACCTCTTGATATTAGATGAACTGAGCAAACCAAACACCTGCAAAAATGGTGAAGAACCATCAAAATTAAAAAGAATAAACACATAAAATTGCATGTGATGATGGAAAAGCAAGCATTATTTTCATGCACATGGGTAACATTTAAAGAAAATTAAAGTCTAGGAAACAAACCTTGGCAGAATCTATACAATATTATTCGGACCATTTCCTCTCTTCACCATACAATAAGGTTAAAACAATTTAAAGAAACATCTGCTTGAAAAAAAATCTTAAAAAACAACTAAATAGCTTCTTCTTTAAAAAGAGACAAAAAGGAAGTGAGAAAATTCTTAGAACTAAATAACTATGAAAATGTAAAATATCAAAATTAATGAAATAGAACTAGAACTGAAGTACTTCTTAAGAGACATTTTATTAACTGTTCATGGTTAAATGTCTAACCTTAAATATATTAGGAATGAGCAAAAAATTTACATCAATGAACTATATATACAGATAAAGACATTAGAATAACAGAATAAACTTTAAGAACGTAAAGAAATAAGGAATAGAAACAAATAAAAGAGAACACAAGGATAAAAGGGAAAGGAAAATGTTTAGCGTGCAAATTTACATATCTAACATTCCCTGAACTCCAGGTCAGCATGGCCAACTGCCCACCTCATTTCTGCACTGACATTTATTTACTGGTCAATGTGAATTCCTGAACTTCAGCCAGCAAATACCCCAGACTTGCTCCTTGAGGAATCTTCTTTCAGTCACCTGTAAGCCATTCTTCTAGTTTCCAAGAGCAAAATCCTTGGAGTCTTCATTTCTCTCATTTCCCGCCCCCAACATCCACTAAAATGAGCAAATCTTACTGGCTCTCTCATCTTTTCTGATAACTCAGGCTTTTCTCTGAATTGGAGAAACCCCACAAGCAAGTTATAATAAATTTTGATAGAATTTTAGTCAGACCAAAGTTGGCATGAAATTTCAAAGGCATCACTAATTGGAGTGCTTAGACTTGAGTATGGCAAAAGAAAAGTTAGAGACTTGCAAGACTGTAGCTGCAGAAGACTGGCAAAGTAAGATAAATGAATATATAACCCCATGAAAAGTACTATGAAGGAAATGGGAACATCATACAGGAAATTCTTTTTGTAAAATGCTATACTGATTGTTAGAATGCAGTCCTCTTCGCTTTTCTCATCTTAAAGCTGCTCTACTAAAATAAGAAATATCTAGGACACATAAATATAAATGATATAAACTACTCTTTTCTAATTTTTTAAGAAAAAGTCAGCATGGTATATTTAAAAAGTAGGTTGAGTCCTGGTCCTGGCACTCATATCTGAGTTGGCAGCAGCTTACAATTTTCTGTGCCTTGGTTTCCCCTTCTACAGTGAGGGAGTCAGACATCCAGACTTGTCTTCTCGATGCCAGGAGACAGGTGCAGATAGGGAGAAGAAGGATGGTGTCTTACATCTCAATCTTCCACCCAGGAAAGGTGAATTGCAAACCAGAAACTGGGTTTAAGGTTAATGTTTTTGTTATATATGTTGGAATAAGAGAATTTTATGTTGTACCTCTATACAGTCTCTGTGAGGAAAATGGCCCAGTTCACTTCAACTATGATACAAAAGGAATATATTGAATTTTTGTTTTTTAATCCTTCGCTTTTCCAATATTCAACCACCTGTAAGGACTGTAAAAAACTCACTTGTTATGCTCTCCACCTTTAAAATTTGCAGTTGAAATACAATTCATCTTTTTCTTTCTTTCCTTTCTTTTTCTCTTTATTTCTTTCCTTCCTTCCTTTCCTTTCTTTCTTCCTTTTATCTTTCTTTCTTTCCTTTCTTCCTTTCCTCTAGGGGTGGACTACAAGCCTTTGTGGATGCTAAACAATAATTCTACCACAGAGCTACATTCCCAGCCCAAAAATATCATATTTTAAACCATATACTTTTGAAAGTGTATCAAAATGTGTAAGAAGTGGAAAATCTGCTTAGAAAGACAGATATCAAATAGTTACATGCAATTTCTAACAATAACCAGCTAGTAAGGTGGACATCTTTGCAATCTTGCCATCATTTGCCTTTACTGATCACTTTTACAGACGTGCTCAGTAGTTTTACTAAAAACATCTGAGCAACACATAGTCTTTGGCCAAAAACTGACCATAAAACTAACAACTGAAGTCCACACATTTCTTAATAATGAGGGCTTAGCTCTCTGCTCCTGGGCATGTTCACATAATGTGCCTGTGAGGTCTGTTCTGTAGCCAAAATTATGATTAGTATATTTAATCAATGGTCCTGTCTTTATCAGGGTATCAACACATCAAAGCAGTGCATGCTAATTGGACATAATAACAGCTAAGACTTTAGAGCTAATATAAAATAATGACAAACAATTATTGAGCCTTTGCCTGTTAAGTCTTCTGCTAAATACTTTTCATACAGTGTATTCCAGTCCTACAAAAATAATGTAAGCTAGTTGTAGGTAAGCTATTTGGCACTAGGGACCTTAGCTACACTGATCTCCTCTGGATAGAGCCTGGCATCTAATAGGCTTTGAGTGTATTTATGGACTAAATGTAATACATATCATTATTGCTTCTGTTCTATACATAAGAAAAGTGAGGCTTAGAGACATTAGGGGGTTCACTGATGAGTGGCTGAGCTGGAATCAGAACTCTGGTTTCTTTATAGAATTTATGCTTTGAACTACTGGTTGTGCCCTTTTGGTCATTCACCGCAAATTCTCTGAATTGGAGACTTTTACTTGTTATGAGAGTATGCCTAATTAGGGACTCATTGAAGACCAGAATTCATGTGAGTGTCTTTCCATCCAGCAATTTGTAATTAATTTAAGTCAAAGAAGTTGCAGGCCCATTCAAGTAAAATGTTACCTTGAATTCCTTAAACGTAAAAGAGTCTTATAAAAAATGAATCCATATTCTCTTTTCCCATCAGGGACCAATAGAAAATGGATGTCATACAAGATATCTGGTCTTACTATTCAAAGTGTGGTCTGCATCTAGCAGTGTGGACATTACCCTTTCCAAAATGCAGAAGCTCAGGCCTCCTCACATCTACTGGTTCAAAGTCTGCATTTTAACAAGATCCCCAGAGGTCTCAGCCCTGGCTGCACTCTTTTAGAAGCCTCTCAAACTGTGGATGCAGTAGAACAGCAATATATGTGAATAACGTACTATACACTTCAAACAAGCTATAGGAAGGATTTTGAACGTTTTCACCACATGGAAATGACAAATGTTTGAGAAGATGGATGTGTTTCCCCTCATTTGACCATTACATAACGCGCCACTGTATCAAAGCACCACATGACGTCCCATAGATGATATAAGTTTTTATGCGTGCATGTTTGTAGTACATGATGTTTGCAGCCCTTATGTCGAGTTGGTGCAGATGCATACCTCACCTTACTCCCTTTTCTCATCTCTTTCCCCTCCCTCCATCTCTGATTCCCTCCCCTTTGAGGAAGATCTAACGTCCTACTTCCCATTATCTCTCTTTTGTTTTGTTCTGCCATTCTACTTTGAGTTTCTCATATACGAGAAATCATGTGATATTAAGCCTGTCTTTGACCTACTTCACTTAACATTGTGCTCTTAAAGCACATCCATCTTCCCACAAATGACTCAAGTTCATTCTTTATACCATAGTATACTCTGTTGGGTATGAATACCACATTTCCTTTATCCATTCATCTGCTGATGGACACATAGATCATACAGTTTTTATGTGTCAGTGTAAAAAAAATCCCTGATGCAAATACTTCACACTTAGGGAGTTGGACTCAAATGGTTATTAACTGGATGTTGTTCTGATGATGTTTGCTTTACAGTGATATTTTTGTAAAGTTCTCCAAGTGACTTGAAGGAGTACCTAGGGTTAAGCAGCACTGAAATTATCTGTAATCAACAAACACTGGAATTATAAAACTGGAAACCACATTCTAGGTTCTTTTCCTAGTGCCCATATTGCATTGAACCAATCAGTTCATTGTGTTAAGTCTGTGTTAACTATTCAATGACAATAGTGCACTGTGTTCTTGCTTACCTCAGGGGAGTGCTAACAAACAGATGCAAAAATCTTTGAGAAGTTTAAAGCACAGTTGCAAAATGGTGTTTTTATTGCACACAACTACAAGTATGATCTGTGAATGCATCATCTGCCTCTTAGCATCAGCCTTACTTTAAATAGGCAAGAGTGGGCAGTATCACTTTTTTCAGAAATTTAGAAGTCATGAAGACAACTGAAGAGACACAAGCTCCTTAAACTACCTGGAGAACAGCAGAAAGACGACTCTGGGTCACTTTTGTGTAGCACTGATTGTCAGCCCAAAGTGTAACCAAGATGGTAATTGGATCAGAGCATACGCACTATGTGAAGACAGCCAGCACATTTGTTCAGCAGAAATTGAAGCTGACTTTCCCTTATTATTAATGATGTGTAAAGTACCCTTACATCACTTCCTTCTTCTAGATATGCAAGAAAATATATACATGTTATTCCAAAACCCTTAATTTAGTGTCTGAAATCTGTAACTAATAAGTAGACACTTGTAAGGCTTTTGACATTTATATTTTGTAACTATATTTTAGTCAAATGTCACAATTGATAGAGACATTTTTATATCTCAGAAATCAAGAAAATAGTCTAAGACGTGATTCTAAAACTTTGAGTATTTTATTTTATCAGATGTAGTATTTTTATAGCATATGAATCAGTGTCTAACAGGAAAGCCAAAAACATTTGCGACCACTAGAGCAAAACATTCATAATTTTATATCTTGTGCATCTCCCAAATTTTAACCACAAACACACACACCAAGGATTTTATTCAAAACTCTGACACCACAGGGTAATAGGTAGTTTTAAGAAAAGATTCAAAACAGGGAGACAGGCTTGAAAGCAACCGTTTTGTTGCTGAAAGTTAGGCATAGTTAATAGGTTAATTTCTGTTTATTGAATAAGAGAGTCCAATGCTGATTGATATAGTAATTTCAGTGTTTGCTATGGCAAATATTTAGCTCATTATCAGTTTTAATAGCATTTTGCAGAACAAGCCTTTTCTTGACATCTAGAAAATACTATTAAATTTCCCTGCATAGATACATTGTTATGACATGCAATAACTACTTGAATATAAAGGGGATTAATAATTTAAAAGGTGTTAACAAATTAGGGCTATCATTAAAAATAGACTTTGAACCATTTTGTAGCAAAATCAGATTGAGGTAATGCTCTACTCTTATGATAAAGAATTACTGCATTAATTCTGCAAAGTGGACTTATTGCTCCTATTCGTCTCCGAAACCCTGGAGCATTAAAAGACAGGAAGAGTGAAATGATCACTGCATTTTTTTCAGAAACACCAGCTCTAATATTTCCATCACAGTTTCATAGCTCAGCTGGCCTCACTGTGTTAATGGGGAGGGGGACCTTCAAAAGTCATCTTTTTTCTTTAATTTTGCTTTTGATCTGTTACATAAAATTGGACCATATTCTCTCAGAGAGTTTGTAGTTATAGAGAATTGTGTTTAACTTGGGCAAAAATCAGTATGGACTACAGGGCTTAACACTGTTTTGCGCCTGAATTTTTACAATTCAGTTTATCAGTACGCTGATGCTCTGATAACTCGTGTCCACATGAGTTATCCTGCTGGTGGCTGGAGTTACTTTACTTAAAGGGAATAGTTAAGTGATGTGTCCCTCCCAATTACTCCTCTCCCACCCCAGGTACATCTCCCCTGCACTAAGCTCTTTTGGGGAAGGGATAATCCCACAGAAGTCATGGATAGTCAAGAGGTATTAGTAACCACCCTGACCTATTTGAATCTTTGAATTTAGTACTCAATTTTCTATACTTTCACATTTGTCCTCTTTCATACCACAACACACTTTGCAATGATGTTATAGTCACAGCTAAGTTCTCTGTACTACTATTGATACAGATTGCAAACGATGACATTTGGCATAAAATTGCAAGTTTGATGATTTACAAAATCATGGATTAAAGCTAAAGTGGACCTAAACGGTACCTTATTCAACACTCCCATTTTAAAAGTAAAGAATCTGAGGCTCAGAAGGTTTAAACAGATTGCCGTGGCAAACGCAGCTATGAGTGATCTACCAGCAGGACCTGTTGCATTTGCAATACCAGCCATCTTTCCAATATGGAATGCCTGTATTTCTTTTTTATTAGCATAGGTACAGTACATAGTCATTACAGTCATCATGGGGAGTTGGTACATGTGCACAGTATCTCTTAATATCATTTCCCATTCCTTCTCTTCACCCACTCCTCCCTGTTCTCCTTTTCATGTGAGCATCTTCTTCCTACCACCTGAGCACTCTGCTGAGTACAGCTGTGAAGTGGAGACCATACTGGACTTAGCGTGAGCTTACCATAAACTTCAGTCCCAACTGATGCATATTGGCCTTGGGACGATTGCTTCTCCTCTGTCAGTATCAGCTGCCTTACCTACTAAATGTACATGCGCCCTTCTTGAGCTGTGCCATGTGGATTGACTAAAATTAGACATGTGCAACTGTAGTAAACTATAATTCTTTATACAAATATGTGATCATTAAATGAGAATGTCTGCTTGCACTAAATTAAAGCATTTTGTTATCTGGGAGGGGAATTATTAGTTAGCAGACACATTAGCGAGGCCCTGAAGCAATGGGACAAAAAGATAAGTTTTCATTTGGGGAGAAGAAAGATGGAAAAAGATCTGAGGCTTTGGTAAGCAGAAGAGAAGAGTGAGGGGCCAAGGGCAGTTGTCAAAACAGCACTCTGGATATTGGGGGCTCTGTTTTACAATCAAAAAAATGAAGGCTCCAAGAGGTTAGGTAATTTGAACCCAGTGGCAAAGCCAGAGAGTGGCAGAGGACTAAATACAGGGCTCTGATTCTGGACAGCAGATGGGATTAACTACTAATCTTGCCCTAAAATCATACAAAAGCATTTTACCCTTGGGTCATTGAAGATGATATATATTTTGAAAGGATTCTAGGGAAGCTCTGAAGGAGATCTGCAATGCCACATGGATAAAGGAATGCTTAAATGGTAACATCAGTGTTTTATTTGCAGCACAATTTAGTAAATAATTCTAAAGGAATTCCAACTGGAGTTTTCCACTCAACTTTGCTTTAATTACTTGTAAATAGGTAACTCTAATAACACCAATTTAATAACTTTAATAACACTCACTACCTGAGTACTTTTTCCAATTCATAAGCCTTGTCAAAACTCTCTCCTAACCTAACCACAGGTTGTAGTTCTTCCATGGATTACAACTTGAGTAAGAAACAGTTATTTGCAATTTATTAAACCTTGTGATTTCCTACTCTGCCAAAGACCCCATAAAGCCTAATGCTGAAGTGTATGTATGAATAAAGTCACTTACCCTAGTTCTGAAAATTACTGCAATGGAATTTAGCAATTATGAGACTAATAATTTTATCATGAACACACCAATAATTCTAATTCAGTTTTCTTGCTTCATTTGTTAATCATACAATTAATTCGTGTGCAGTAAATATATAACTAAAATGCTTGTTTGGAAATTTTTAGCTTTCTCTACCCCTTCCAGATAATGAAGCCATTTCCTCCCATCATCAGTGCCCTAGGAATGGTAGAAAGAATTGTAAAATTTGTATTTGAGAGTACGTATCGGGGTAGAAGTAGACAAAGAGAAGCAGCTATGAAATCAGTAACAAAAAGGAGAAATCGGTTCTGGTAGATGCCAACCCAAGGAGCAGGCTTTGTAGATCATGATCTGCCCACCAAAAACATCTCTTCATATGTCAGAATTATTTGCTCGTACTATGCCTGGCTCCGCAGTTTGCGGTTCTGTAATTAGGAGGTACTCTCTAAGTTAACCAACAGCTTTTAAATGGAAGCATTTATACAAAGGTGTGTTAGTCACCTTTTCTCACTGCTAAGAAAAAAGCACTCAACACTCAAAATTAAAAGAGGAAAAGTTTATTTTGCTTGCAGTTTCTAGAGGTTTCAGTCCATAATTGGCTGGCTCCAAGGCAAGATGGCGTGGCAGACAGGCATCTCAGAGGAGAAACAGTGCATGGTGGGCAGAAGGTATCAAAGCAAGCAAGAGGGACAACCACAGCTCTCCCTACCCCTTACATCTTACCCTGCTCAGGGCAGTCCACACTCACACCCTTATCCTAGTGCCCTTCATCCTACCCTCGCACCATGAATTAGTCCCAGCGTCACATACCCTAGATCCATCCACCTCTGAAAAGCCCCACCTATGACCACATGAGGCTTTGAGGGGACAACTCAACAAAAGCCGTGACAGAAGGCATGGAACCTCATACATTAGAATCGATTGCTTTTCCCCAAGCATTTCAGCTGAGCATACCTGCAGGAAGACGCTGTGAATTTGAGTAAACAATATTGTGAGCCGGGAGCTCCCTGCCCCCTCAGATTTACTATTTTGGGCACCCGTCTTGCCCTTCACGCTCGACTCTCCTTGAGAACTCAGTCACCTGACCTGAGTCACTGAATTGCATGTGTTTGTGGCAGAGGCCATATATTCTGAGCAACAAACCCCTCCAGAGAGTTGAAGCTTTAAAAACATCTCGGTCAATGTTATTGACAGTTGATTTATGTCCTTCGAATTTTCACTCCCAGACCAAGCAGCTTTCTTCCCCAGCCATGGAGTCTCATCCGCGCCTAAAGTGGTAAATCTGGGAAAATGCCAAGGTCTGTCCATCTTGTGAAGGTTGTGTGTCTAAAACTCACTTGGTCCAGGGCCACAATACTTTCCAAATCAACCAGAAGTGGTAGTGTTTAGGGGAAGGAGACACCCTTGTTATTGTTGGAAGGCTGTGTATTTAATCTTCAGAGATGCTTGCAGGAAGATATTTCATAAAATCCTCTCGCTTTTGTAGATAAGACAAGAAATTAGAGTTTTAGTTCCAAACCTATCCTTTGCTTTGCTTTAAAAATTAAAACCTGGAAAGTCAAATGTGTTTCACTGAAATGTTACCTTGTGACTTTTTTTTTTGTTTGTTTCCTTTAAAGGAATAACTGGGCACTTAAATTATAATGTAACTGTATAAAGAATTTTTTTTTTTTTTGCGGTACTGGGGATCGAACTCAGGACCCTGCGCTTGCTAGGCAAGCACTTATTCCACTGAGCTATATCCCCAGCCCTGTATAAAGAATTATTTGCTGTGAAAATTTCTTCCCCGGTCATGTGATTTTGCCTCACACACACATACACATTTTTCTTATGCTGTGGATATAGTGCTCTAATTTTTCGGACAGCACATAGCAACATTTTAAAATGTGTTAACATGTATGTGCCTTTAAGACCAATAACTTTTAAATAAATCTTAAATTCTTCCAAACTTTTCATTGCTTTTTAAAAAAAAATCTAAGCCAGGCACAGTAGTGCATGGTTGTAATCTCAGCACTGAGAGAGGCTGAGGCAGGAGGACCACAGTGTAAGTTCCACCTGGGCAATTCAGAAAGAATCAGTCTCAAAATAAAATTAAAGAAGTCAGGGACTGCAGCTCGGGGAAAAAGCTCTACTAGGATTAAGCCCAGTATCGTGCAGGGGAAGAAAAATTCTATACAATGATGAGATAGTACATTACGGTCTGACTGATTACTGAACTAACACATATAAAAATACATAAAAATAGCTTATGACTAAATTTTAAGTTAACAATCTTGTGCATGAAAAGTGAAATAGGAAAGTCAATAAACTGGAAAGTGGTGATCTTTGTGGGAAAAAAGGAAACAAACCTCCTCCTTAGAGCTGCTGTCACTTTTAGCAGACAATAAGAAAAAACACTCATATCAGTGGTACCTCAGGACATGAGCATCCTGTTTGAACTGAATTTATTCAGTACGTTTCTGTTTCTCAGCACCGTGTGTCCAAGCGTTGCTTTACTCAACATTGTTAAGAGCCGAAGTCTGGCAGTGGTCCCTTTATTCTATTTTGATCATCTGTATATAACATGTCAAGCACAAGTGATAAAACAGAAGCAAATCATACCTGTGTTTGAACATGATACAAACAAAGGGAAACGTTACATAACCTAGTATTATGTACTCTCTGAAACCGATGCTCTTTTAGAATGTTTTCTTTCTTTTTAAAATAATTATTCTTATGGAAGTACTTATGAACCAATTAACCAGGGAATGGAACCTCAGTAATACTTCGAGAAATTTTACTTCTTGGGGTGACTGAGGCTTGGATTTGTGATATTTTGCTCCCCATCCTCCTCCTTCCCTCTGCCCCCACAAAGAGAGAGGTGGAGGCTTTATCTCTCTCAAGTAGCCCCTTGAGGTTAGCTTAGAGCAGCACTTCTGCTTTGGAGGAAGCTGTCAGCCCTCTAGGCTACAGGAATATGCTGTTTCTAATAAGAATCTTGCACAAGACAGTAGCTATGAATTGGAATCTATTTTCTCTTCTGTACCACCCCTGAAATGGAATGGATCACAAAGTGATTGAATGCTTAATGCAAAACCAGTCCACAGCTTTAGAAATCACCAAGAATTTCAAGCCCATATGATAAACTTTTAAACAGTGATTTAACTCAGATGCTTATATCCTACAGTTTATGCTCTTAAAACATCATTGTTATTTTCCCATTGTGAAAGAGTTGGAATGAGAGGACTAAATTCAAATAAATGCTATCATTGTCTTCCCCTGTGGATTGGCAATAACGAATCCTCTCATCTGGAATGCTGATTTCTCTTGAACAAAGTTTGAAACTTGCATAGAGCCAGCTTAGAAATATTAAAACCCCTTATCTAAAAAATGTATGAGGTGCAGACTAAAAGTCAGAAGGTGCAGCAAGTTTGGATATCTCCGCATGTGCCTTCTTTGAGAGCTCATGTTAGGTGGTGACCAAGATAAAGAAATGGATACCACCTATATCTGTGCCATCTTTCCAGGCTCTCTGCCCTTGGTCATTTAGCCAAGTCTCCCTGAAAGTTATCAGGCAACTTCTAGCTCTTTGTGTTACCTTAAGCACATAAATGCATAACATCACAATAGTTTGAAAATAAATGAATGTTCATATTTTACTATACTCTGAGTTGTATCCAAGTGAAAGCAGGACAGTCTACAATCTATAACCACCATGGAATGAAGTGAACTTGGAATAGTCATAAGCAAAAGTGTCTTAAGACTTGGTAAAAGAAAAAAAAAGAGAGAAGTAAATGTTTCTAGAAACTGGGAAAATTCTGCACATATAGCCTCAAAGATATATGACTCTTTGGCATAGTTAATGAAGAGATTAAGAAGAGTTCATCACTCAAAGCACTCACAGGGGTGGGGGTTAGAAGCAGAACACCAACACCAGAGAAGAAAACTGCCTGAATTCTGTGGGGCCTGATAGTCTTGTAAGTCCTAAAAAATTGAAAAATTCACAACTAAAATAAAGACAGATGGAAGGAGTTCTAGAAATCTAAAGTCCTAACCTAAGTAGCCGCAGAGGTGAACAGAACTATAGAAAATGCAAAGATGCTGATTACTGTGATAAGGGAATTAACCATAAGCCCTGAATCCTGAGTTAATTTTAGCCAAGCAATTGCAGCTCAAAGTGGAAATAACAAAGTCTATTTTTGTTGTCAAATTTGATAACTGTTGTGAACAGCATGTACTGTTTATAATTTTTAAAAAAGAAAAGAGTTCATGTTCGGAATATATCAGAAATCAGAAAAAAGAGGTGAACTATACTTTGGTTATATTGCTTAGTATTAGGTAAGTCAAGCAAGCTATATGTCTGGAGTCATTCAGAACTGAAATTTTCATCTTTTTTTACTCTGAAGTCCTTTAAGATTATTTTTCAGTAATTAAATGTTTTAACTGTAATAATGTGCATGTGTGAAAAGTACTTTCTTTCTTAAGAGGTATCTGTGAATTAATAAGTAGAAACTGAAAAAATATGTATACAGCAAGTACTGTATGCATCCTATCATTACTCATTTTTCTGAAGAGGGGGAGCCATGGATTTTCTAGGTGAAAGAAACTACCCCTAAATCCTAACATCTCAAAGCAGGACTCAAGTTAATTACTGTACATTTTCTTAAAGTCAAAATAGAATATCCCACAGTTAATAGAAGTACTATTACCATGGACCCTGTTTGTGTATTTAACAGTTGCCTACAGTATGTTTTATGTAAAAGAGACAATTCTTTGTTGACTGTAACAAGATCACAGAAAGAAGAAATAGCCAACTTTTACAGACCACAGACTACACTGCCTTAAGAGACATTGAGGCTAGCAGGGAAAACAAGAGAAATTACACAACTGCTGTAATAATTCCAATAGATATATTGCTAGGTGTATTCTCTTGTTGTTCTACCTAGACTCTGTCCTACCATTAAATTCACACATTCAGGTCCTGGAATCATCAGGACACAGAAGTTTGGCTAAAATGAATATTGAATTAATACTTGTGAAAATGATTAAGCTGCATAGATTCAAAATTGTTCTATTTTCAAGCAGCCATGGCCCCGTGAAAGAGGGCAAATATGCCTTAACATAGGAGACAAAGACACGACACATGACTTGAGTCCCCAAAAATGAAATACAAGCTCATCAATTTGACAGAATTCTTTTTAAATTTGCCAACAGACAACATTTTTAAAACCTTTTTTCTTTTTTTTTTTTTTTTTGCGGTACTGGGGATCAAACTCAGGACCCTGCGCTTGCTAGGCAAGTGCTTATGCCACTGAGCTATATCCGCAGCCCATTTTAAAAAGCTTTTTAAGGAGACTGTAGTGGATTGACAACTTATAACCCCCAGCTGAACTGAGTAAGTGTGGCACTGGGGTGTGGGAGGCCCACCTGGGGATTGTTGTCAGCAGCATAAAAGCAGAACTGGACAAGAAGTTAGGGTCTTGGGCACTGAAAAGGCTTTTGGGAACTGAAAAGTCTGTTGGGAACTGAGAAATGTTGTTAGAGCTGGTAGAAGGTGTAAGGAGCTGTTGGTTCTGTTGGAGGAGCTCGTCATGCTAGCTTTCCTGATGAACCTGGCTGTTCTCATCCTCCGAGAAGCTCAAGACCTCATTGGCACTAAGAGTGGCTTCGGTTCACTTTGGGGGAGCTCTGGTCCTCACTCTGAGCATCGCTTCCTGGCTCTGAAGGGGAAGATAGTGCACGCCAGTCTCCAGGAGAAGCTTGCTGCTTTGGCTTTCCTGAAGGGAGCTCAGCCACCTTGATCGTCGGAGGAACTCAGGACCTCTCCGACGCTGAGGATGGCTGTGGTACCTTTCAGGAGAGCTCTGGTTCTTACTTGCGCATCATTTCCTGGCTCCAGCATAGATCCCTCTTCTAATTTTTTAAGAAAAAGAAAGTCAGCGTGGTGTATTTAAAAAGTAGATTGTGTCCTACTCCTGGCACTAGCACCTCAGTAGGTAGCAGCTTACAATTTTCTGTGCCTTAGCTTTCCCTTCTACAGTGATGGAGTCAGACACACTGTGACACCAGACTTGTCTTCTCAGAGGAGCCAGGATACCAGGATACAGGTGCAGATAGGGAGAAGAATGGTGTCTTACATCTCGATCTTCCACCCAGGAAAGGTGAATTGCAAACAGCAAACTGGGTTTAAGGTTAATTCTTTTGTTATCTATGTTGGAATAAGATATTTTTATGTTGTACCTGTGAGGAAAATGGCCCAGTTCACTTCAAGTATGACACAAAAGGAATATATTGAATTTTTGTTTTTTAATCCTTTGCTTTTCCAATATTCAACCACCTGTAAAGACTGTTTTTAAAAAACTTACTTGCTCTGCTCTGTACATTTAAAATTTGCAGTTGAAATACATTTCACCTTTTTTCTTTCTTTCTCTCTTTTCTTTCTCTCCTTCCTTCCTTTCCCCCTAGGGGTGGAATACAGGCCTTTATGCATGCTAGATAAGGATTCTACCATGGAGCTACATTCTCAGCTCCAAAATATCATATTTTAAACCATGTAACTTTAAAGTGCATCAGAATGTGTGAAAAGTGGAAAATCTGCTTAGAAAGACAGATATCAAATAGCTAAATGCAATTTCTAACAATAAGGAGCTAGTTATTTAAATTATGTATACTGTACCACAGTGAAGAAAGACTAAGTAAAAGGAGATAACAGAGACAAATCTATTAAGAAATACAGTCTGTCCAGGGGCAATGCTCAGAATCTCCTGCAAATTCCACACCTTACCCAGAGGAATCCAAAGCAGCTTTGACCCCTGTTATGGTTGATACATTGTGTCAACTTGGGGAATCTGGAGGTTTAACTATGTGATTCAGCAGGAAGCTGGGGTGCTTGCTTTGTAAACATCCTGAGCCTGCTGAAGAGGAAGGCATAGAGATTGTGTGAGAGGTTCACGACCCCTGGGTGGGTGTAGGCTGTTTACAATGTAGGGGAGGAAAGGAGGCTGCTTGCAGCCATTCCTCCCTTTTGCTTGCGGCTTTTGCTGTGCTCTGCTGCCGTGAACAGTTTGCCCTCTCCCATGTGCCATTCTGCCTCAGAACCAGCCATGTAAGGACTGAAACCTCCACAAACTGTAAGCTAAATAAACCTTTCCTTCCTTCAATTTGGGCGTTGGGTATTTTGTCTCAGCAACGAGAGAAAAGTAACCAAGACAACCCCTAACTCAGATGTCACACAGCAACACTCAGCTCTTATTTCAGCCTTGATTGTGTGTACAGTGCACAAAGTAGACATTGGAATATTACTTGATATATTTGTTCTAGAAAGATTACCAATTACACTAAAGATAGGAAAGGAAGAACTGTTTCCCTTACATAATTTGTAACCCAGGAGAATCTTCTTCATAAACTTTACACACTTGTGTTCTTCAACTGACCTGCTCTAATTTGTGTAATGGAGGGTTATTTTCTAGATTTCTAATAGAGGGAGGAAAGTGCTCTGTATGTAGAGTGGATGTCTAGTATTTATGATTGTATTTGCTATACAAAGATATAGAAGATGGTTAGTGTACATTGAAAATCAACTGTCCACATGGAAGCAACTTTTTGAAAACCTATTAAAGAGCTATCCCTTTGCTCTTAATACCATCTACCTAAACAGACAGTGAAAATCCCAAATACTGTAAGCACAAAACACTTTTTGTACAAAATAATGGTAGACACCAGTCCAGATCTCTACTTTTATTCTGGTTTTGCTTATGTTGTTGGTAGTATCGTGTTAAACTTCATGGGTATAATGTCTATTCAGTAGGATTGCTAATCCATGAACATAGTAAGATACTACACATCTGAATGTGGTTAAAGATTTTGCTGAAGAAAATCTTAGAGTCCAAATTGCTTGAAACATGGCAGTTGAATTTCAGTAAACAATAAAAGGGTAAGTTGATGACACATATTCATTATAAGATCAAAAGTCCTTTTGGATTATGGCTTATAGAAATAAAGTGGCTCCTGGGATAGGGGTAATTTGCTTCTGGGTCATGCTTTGAGCTTCCTTGAGATCTGTGATGTAGAGCTCTAAATTTATATTTCAGTCACACCTGGAACATGGCAGAAACTAAATCAGCATTCAAAGTTGGAGAACTAAGGAAATATTCCTTTTGTGGTATCTCAAAACACAGTTTCCTCTGGAAATGGAGGGTGGTGGGTAGTACCCCCAACACACACTATGGTAAAATTTACCTATTTCATCTAAAATAAAATTATTTGGGAAATTATTACAAGCCAGTATTTCACTGTTTGCATATTTGAGGCAGGGGCAAAAGAAATAACTATCTTCATTTTTGAATTCAGGGCTCAAGATTAAACCATCCAGTTGCTGAGCAAATACACACACCTACCACCATTATGTAAGACCAATTAGAAAATAAGTCCTCAGTTTGTTTGGCATCTGTGACATTTTTAACATCTCTAATCCTTGACACAACTCTACCATTTTTTGAGAATAGGAGCAAGTCCTGCATGGTACTGTGGCTCGGGTAGAACAGAGAAGCAAATCCTGACTTGTTTCTCGCTCCATGTAAACATGCCCTTTGATATCCTTTTTTTTTCTTCAAGTTTGTAATAATGCTGTGACTACTGCTGTTCACAAATATTTTATTTATAAAATCTATCCTCCCTTAGGGCTGGTACAGAGGATCTACAAGCTGAAGGCTAGTCTGCAAACCCCACTCTCTCTAGGACACTGAGCTTCTTTCTCTAACATCAATCGCTGAGCTCGAAGTTTAGACAGAGTAAACTAGCTGCTTTTCCCAGTTGCAGTATAGAAAGCAAAATATCTCTTTGCAAATGGGCTCTCCTGTTGTGGCATTCTTAAACAAAAGGAGAAATTCGTTGTGAGATAATGGTGCCCTTCCCTCCAATATTATTGCGAGAGCCCAGTAGAACGGCAACAGAAAGCCAAGTGTGATTTACAGTCCTACAGCCTTCTTTAGATTAACAAGAATAATAAATCTTACACGTTATAAATTGAAATACTGAGTAGTCTCTACATACTCCACGCTACTGATGCCTGAGTATGCTGGGACATAAATTATTGAAACCATTAGTATATCATAAGAGTCATTGCAGGATGAGTAGAAAATTACACCATTGTGTATCAAAAGACCCAAAATTTCCATAGACACAAAGATTAACTCCTATCTGCTACAGTTTAAACCACTTTTTGCCCATGGAGAATGAGCGTGGCTCTAGCCAATACATAAAGAATAATCTAACTTACAGGTTAAAGTACTTCAGCTAAGCTTTATTACTAGCTAAACAGGAAAGAGGCACCCTTCATTTTCCTTCTCTATTGTCCAGCCAAGCTTTACTTGTTACAACCAGGAGAGAACCAAGAGAGAAAGTTACCATAGCTGAACATTCTGAGGTCATTTCCTCTCAAGCCCAAAACATGTGCCAGTCCCAAGCCCATGACTAGTATTTTCTACCTTCCTGCCAGCATTTCATTTTTCCCCTCTGTTTCTAGGACACTTTGTTCTTGCCAAAAAATCTCTTCCACTTTCTGTTGACTCACAGTTGCAATTGTGTAAACCAAAGGCCCTGTGCCTATTTTCCCTCTAGATTCTAATCCCACTTCTGTTTGACCTATCAGCCCAACAAATTCTGGAGTGTTATGGTTTGCATCTGGATGTCCCCCCAAAGCCTCATGCAGTCATGGGGTGGGCTTTTAACGTTTGTGATTGATCCATGGTCCAATGCTGGGGTTATGGGTGCGAGTGCTACACCCACCGTGGGGCGGACAGTTTGCATACAGTGTAAGAGAGGGAAAGAGCCTTGCTCTTGGCCACTCCCCCTTTTTTGCTCTTGTTGCTTTTGCTGTTTTCCACTGCCATGAATGGTGGCCCTCTGCCACGTGCCACACTGCCTTGGAGCCAGCCCAGTATGGACTGAAACCTCCACAAACTGTGAGCTAAATAAACCTTTCCTTCCTTGATTCTGGGTGTCAGGTATTTTGTCTCAGCAACGAGAGAAAGGTAACTAAGACATGGAGCCCCTCTCAAATCCACCACTGTCTTTCTCAGACCCTTTGTCCGACACCCCCAACCCTCACTGTGGGATGTGCTGATCAAGATCCACAGTTGTCTCATACCCACGGCAGACTTCGGGATGTCAGTCAGTGCTTAGCACTACTTGCTCTCTGAATACCGGTTAAATGACTATTGGTGATGAATGACAGGAAGTCCTCTCCACTTTTTTTTCTTAATTTTTCAGATTTTTGCTCCTAAAATATTCTAGGGTGGTTAAACCACTCCCATCTCCTCAACTCTCACACATGGTCACACATCCTTATGAAAATAGCCTATTTGCCTACTAACCATTCAGTCATTCATTAAATATTAATTGAATACAAACTATAAGGCTGACATTTTCTAGGCCCCAGAAACCTAAACTGAATAAGGTATAACCTGCCTCAAAGAGCTTGTACGGGCAGGTGAGCTGAGGACAACACGCTGTGACAGCTGAAGACAGAGCTTACGCCTGCGGGACTCGGAGGGACTGCCACCGCCTCTGCTCATGGTCTACTTCCTGTGACTCGCCGCAATGCTGACGAAGTCGTTCAACACCCACGCCTCCCACTTGTGAGACTAGGGCATTTAGGAGATGCCTCTGGCAACATGCAGGCATCTGCTGCACGACTTTCTTTTCATCCTGGAGACCTGTATCTGATCTAGCTTCTGTCTCTGTACCTGTTCACTCTCTATTTCTCTTCTCTGCCTTTCTTGTCCTTCATTTTTCTCTTGTTATGGTTTGGATTTCTTAAAATGTCCACTTCACAAGTGAGGTTTGTAGAAGGTCAGTGGGTCCTGGGAGTGCTGTACCCTTCGGTGTATTCATCCACTCATGAATCCAAAGCTGAAGACGCTGCTAGGAGGCGGGGCCTCACCTGAAGAGGTGGCTCACGGGGACATGACCTGCTGGGTTTGTCACCCTCCCCGACCGCCCCTTCTCTCTCTGCTTCCTGGCCGCCCTGATGTGAGCAGCTTTCCCCCACAGCAGATCTCCTCCACCGCGCCACTTCTGCATTTGAGCCACCAGCTACGGGCTACAGCCTTTGAAACTGTCTGCCAAAAGAAGTCTCTCTTTCCTCAAATTGTAGCTGTCAAGTATTTTGTCCCAGCAACAAGACAGTGACTGTCTGAACTCTTCCCCCACTTCCTTCCCTCCTCCTTCTCTCTCTCTTTCTCTCTCTCTTTCTCCCCCCCACATCCTTCTCTCTCTCATATACATGCACACCAAAAACACTCATCTCCACATGGGAGACTTCTAATAAAAGGCATCTTAACTCAGGGTAAGAATGAGCAACAACCACACACACTACACTCTTACCTGTGCTCACATAGGAGTATTTCACAGACTATCCAGAATCTTCCTCCCACCCCATCACAAATCAAGTCTAAATGAAATAGGTTCACTGGTATTTGTTCATTAGAGTGAATGAATGCTTCATTCTATGACAGGGCTCCATCTAGTAAACTGGGCTCCTTTGGTAAACTGTCCTTGTGATGAAAGCTGACAATAGTCTGATTTTAGTTATTTCTCTGTGATCAATCCTAGATGTAAAGGATCCATAGACTACAGATGGGGTAATCTAATAACTGTGCTGTACTCCTATTATGAAAGAATATGAATGATCAGCTCTGCTAATTTCAAGTGCCATGCGAATTTTGTTTTTTCAGAAGCTAAATAAAGAAAATACACAGCAAAAGGAAATCAAAGCGCTGTGTGCTAATCCCCACACTGGGTACACTCACACCTGCCCTGGCACTTGAAGGAAACTGGTGTAGTAAAGATGTGAGTGGAATTGGACTAAATATTTCTTTTGGTGCAATAAAACTAACAGGTATCTTATACTCCATGCTTTCTTGCCTTTAAAACACAAAAAGGAAAAAAATAAGCAAGAAAAAGCCAGATTGTGCAGCTCGTCCACTTTTGAACTCTCCAAACCATCTGCCTCTAATTCAACCTGACATTGCTAATTTTGGCAATAGAGTTTGAAATGAAAATCAATATCTGTTTGGAGCTTGCACACAAAGTCACTGTACCCTGAGCAGCCCAGGCACTTATTTTAAGGAATCTGCAAGGGAGGTAACAAAAATTTTCTAACTTAAACCACTCATTCAGAAATCTCAGTGTCTTCATGAAATTGATTATGTGCTGCATCTTCCCAGCATCCTAAAGCCCATTATACAATTTTGTTTTAAGATTTTGAGTAAATTCCTTTTTTAAAAAAAAGTCTTCCTGGGGATATTGTCAACATGAGATTTAGAGACTTTGCCTGGCCCTTTCTGCGAGAACTGAAGTCTTTAATGTCAGTGGAGACAAAAGGGCTCAGGGCCGGTAGATTGATTTCTCTTGTGATTTAGGTTAGAAGTTGCCTAATGTGTTCTCTGAAAAAGTCCTATCTGAGAAATTCCTTTGTGTTTTCAGTTATCTTTGTTTTATATTTCCACTAAAATTTCTTCTGAAAGAGAAAATTATATCTGTGAAAGGTGGTTTATATGTGGAGCCCTTCTAGTCTAATCTGTACCTCATTCTAGCATTGAGATAGACTATTTTATTTTAAAGGAGGAAGGACAAACAGGGAGGGGAGGGAAAGGAAGGGAAAGTGAAGAAGTGGAAGAGAAAGAAAGGGAGAAACAGAAGGAAGTAAAAGAAAGGGAGAAAGAAAAGAAGGAAAGAAATGAGAAGAGGAGAGGGTTGAAGGAAGACAAGGACAGATGGCCAATTCCCACTGATGTGCATAAACAAAATTTTTCAATGCTTTGAAGTATTTGCTTTGCTCTTAATTGTTAGGAGACATATTTACTACACAAACTGACAGCTGTAGCATTTCAGCTCTAAAGAATGTAAGGAGTTAGCCCTCTCAGAAGGAGAAAACGTCAAGAAGTCCCCTAGTGTTCCCCTCTAGAGTTCTTCAGTAGCGCTAGCAATACAGTTCCCTCGCCACTCTAGACACGCCAAAAAAGAAATTCTCATGGTTAGGTTGCAGCAGAATCCAATGTCACTAAGTGTGCGCTGCTCATTACCTGAAATTCAAACTCCAACCAGCGGAGCACAACCTGTCCAATTATGCTCTTAAGCAAAGAGGTGTCCCTGGAACTATCGCTGAGCTTCTCAGTCCCACAAAGTAAAAGTAGTAGAACAAATAGTTCTCTATTTCTTACCTTTTTACAAAGTAAATACGAGAAACAAGGTTTGTTCCTGTAGTAAAACTGGAAGGACTACTCAGTTGTAGCTGGATGCTCAGATATCCTAAGTAGAGCTGGAAAAGACAAAAGTAGAGAGGGAAGACTCAGTGGAGTGAGGGCTCCTTCAACAGAGGGAAAATGCACAGTGCCAACTCTGGGATCAAGTGCAGCCCCAGCACTTATGGGTTGTGTCACTTAGATCTTGCCAGTCCTCCTGTTATTCATCTGGAACATGATCCTGATAAATTCAGTGTGATAATGTGTGCAGTTCCCAGGATGCTGACCACCACTATTACAGAGGTCTGTGGATTAAAGGAACT
>PVLD010026401.1:0-22224 GCA_004027595.1 Dinomys branickii | reverse complement strand
CTTTCTTCCTTCCTTCCTTCCTTCCTTCCTTCCTTCCTTCCTTCCTTCCTTTCTTTTTTCTTTCTTTCTTTCTTCTTTCTTTCTTTTCCCAAGATTGAAAATTTCAGGGAATCTCAGTTGCATTCTTTCCCAATATCTGAGCACTCTTTCCTTATGAAGGAAGTTACTTGATTTGGTGTGTTTTGTTTTACCTGAGTGTAGTAAAGATTGTAGCTCACTAAATATGTGGTGAATCTCATAGTAAGTATTATGGTTCATGTCTGGATGCCCCCGCAAATCCTGATGCAGTCATGTGGGGTAAGCTTTTGGATGCTGCTGAATCTAGAGCTTGTGTTTGGTTCATTGCTAGTACTGGGATTGGGGGCATGAGTGCTACACCCTCCCTAGGGGGGGTAGCTTGCATAAATATAAGGCATAGAACATAGGCTTGATTCTTCCACTTTTTGCTCTTGTTGTTTTTGCTGTCTTCAACCATGATGAATGGTTGCCCTTCTGCCATGCCACCCTGCCTTAGAGCCAGCTGACTGCAGACTGAAACCTCTACAGACTGTGAGCTGAATAAACCTTTCCTCCCTTAATTTTGGGCATCAGATATTTTGTCCCAGCAATGGGATAAAAGTAACCAAGACAATAAATGTCTATAGCTATGTTATTGCTGTACTTTGGATCTGGAATATACCTTGAAGGCCTGTATTGTTTACTCTTCTCTCATTGCTGGGACAAAATACCTGGTGCCCAAAATTAAGGAAGGAAAGTTTTATTTAGCTCACAGTCTGTGGAGATTTCAGTCTGCAATCAGCTGGCTCCAAGGCAGGGTGGCATGGCAGGAGGGCAACCGTTCATGGTGGTGGAAAACAGTAAAAGCAGAAAGAGTAAAAGTGGGCAAGTAAGCCTCTTTTCCAGCCCTTACATTGTATGCATGCTATCCACACTAGGGTGTAGCACTCATACCATCTCCATGCCTTCCTTTTATAGATGCTCAGGGTGTTTGCAAAGTGAAGACCTTGGTCCTCTGCTGAATGACTCATTTAAACTTCTAAACTTCTCAAGTCAACACAATGAATAACATCCTAAAGTGGTAAGGCATGTCCTCTATACACTGGGATATAGAATTGCTGAGTTAATTAAGCTTCTAGACTTCTGAAGTTGACACGATATTATCAACCATTGCAAGGCCCATTTGTTAAAGCTTTGCTTCCCAGTCCATGGTGCTCTTGGGAAGTGGTAAAGCCTTTAGGAGGTGGGGTGGAGTGGGAGGTTGTTGGAAACACACCCTTGAAGGGGTAAGTGGGACGCTGTCTCCTAACTTTCTGCATTTTCACTTCTTATCCATGAAATGATTGGTTTTGCTCTACCACATGCTTTATGACATGATAGGCTGCTTCTTCATAGGCTCCCAACCAAGATCAATTGAGCATGATGTGAAACTTCTAAAATGTGAGTCAAAATTATCCTTTTCTTGTTATAAGTTGATTGTATGAAGCATTTGCTATAGTGACTCAAAACTGACTTTCACAGTTACAAACTCTGGGGTGACACAGTAAATGATCAAGTTCTGATTTGCCTATGGATTTTTGACTGAAATTATTGTCAGTCATTAAGATCCCAATGCACTGAAAGGACAACATTTCAGAAAACCTATCATCTATATAATTGCAAAGAAATGGTGGTCTTGTCATTGATGTATGGGAAATCAAAGAGATAAGTTCCTCTTCCTAAGGCAGAATGGAGAAGAGGGGGAGAAGCAGCCATGAAGACCCAGTAGCATCATACTGAAGAGCTTAAAAGGCCAGTCTCTTGAGAACTTCCTTCCTTCCTTCCTTCCTTCCTTCCTTCCTTCCTTCCTTCCTTCCTTCTTTCCTTCCTTCCTCCAAGCAGCATCCACAAGGATACAGACATTGAACATCAGTCTGGAAGGTACTGGGCTGAAAAATATGTATATGAAATTAAAGAATATATAATTACTGCCCTTAAACTATGCTCTGCTAATGAGAAGTAAAATGTGAGACTGTGTTTGCAAGTGTGTGCTTGTCTATGCATAAATCCTCAAGACAGCATTTATATTCTGAAAATATTATCTATTGGGTAATTTGTTTTTAACACTGATGTTTAACTTGTTATAGTCAGAAATTAAAACATCTGATTATTCCACATACTTTAGTTTCCATTTAAAATTTATTAGTTTGCTATTTTGAATCTAGAAAATTAAAACAATCACTGTAAAAGACCTTTGGAAAATACTTCTTAATTTACAAAAAAGCTGGACCAATTTTAAGGTGCATATATAAAGTAATATTTAATTTCTTTTTCCTCAGGTAAAATCAAAGCCTTCTCAAGTATTAAATATTCTCATGAATTAGACACATACATGTGTATATATATATATATATATATGCATATGAGTATGTGTGTATATGTTAAAGAAAAGATCTAGTTTGACAGTAAATTAGGAATGAAACTAATAAATGCTTATATATAAATGCTCACTAAACCCAGGAAGAACCAGAGGCAGTTTTTGGAACATCTTAATCCTAGTGTATAAGGACTACTTTTTTTATGGTACCAGGAATTAAACTCAGGACCTTGCACTTGCCAAGCAGGCACTTATGCCACTGAGCTATATGCCCGGTGGGACCACTTTTTTGTACTTTGTTGACATTGGTGGATTTAAGAATATTCCTTCTTGTGAGGAGCATATCAATGATGAAGTTCAATGATATCTGGTTTGGATTCTAGAAAACACTTCCTTAATTGTAATTCAAGCTCATAATTTTGATATTTGTGATAGAATGTTTTTAGTATATGTGCTGCCAAAGCGAGCACTGTGATAGAATGTTTTATCAATGAATCATATTGCCTAACAAAGTAATGAACTTTACGTCATTGGAAAAGTTCAAAAAGTTAGTGTATAAATTCTAACTTTCAAAATTGAATTAGAGGGATTCTTTATTGATTTTGAGAATGGACAGATTAAATTCATTTCCCACCTATACTAATGTTTCTTCATTATGGAAAAATGAGATTTAGTGTTGATTAAAACAGAAAAAACTTTAAGATGTTTATAAGACAATGATTTATATTGTGGTTTTCCAGGGCAGCCTGAGATTTCCTTTTCACTTTAAGCTTTTCTAGAAAACAGAGCTTATAAGTACCATCTATATTTTCTTCAAGGCTATTTTATATTATTAGGCATCGCTCTCTTCTTTACAAAAGAGATGTAGCTAAGTACTGAAAATTATTCCTAGTTAGTAATAATTTTCACTTTATTCCTCACTAGTTAATGTAAATGTTGTTTTGTACAATAATTAATTTTGTCTTAGATTCTGTGAAATGCCAATAAACAGATTCATGATTCAGATTTCAGAATTACAGTCTTTAATCATTAAGTGAATTTGGGGGCTGGGGATATAGCTCAGTGGAATAAGCACTTGCCTAGCAAGCGCAGGGTCCTGAGTTCGATCCCCAGTACCGCAAAAAAAAAAAAAAAAAAAAAACATTAAGTGAATTTAACTACATTTTCCCAAGTAAACATGTGGAAATAAATACAGGATCAGAACCCCTGGAGTGAAAATCCAAAGTTTAATATACTCCAATATTCAAAACACTTAGAGCATTGGTTTTTCAGATTTTGAAGCCTTTGAATTTCATATTTTCTTATTAAAGCTACTCAACTCACAAAGTCTATGCAAATATTCCAAAATCTGAAAACTTCAATATCTGAAACATTTCTGGTTCTAGCTACTGTAGATAAGGGATATTCAAACCTGAGGTTTGTATTTATCAGTTTTATGTAAAGCTTAGTTTCACCTATGGTTTCAATTAGCAGTTACTATTTTTGCTAGACATTCCACAGCAAACAAAAGAAAATCAACATAAAAACTGCTTGCTATTGCTCAGTTGTTCTGTAACTCATTATTATAACAACTTAAAATTGATGGAAGAAGTCACTTTTGCTACATGCATTGGGGTTTTATCAATTTGGGGGAAGATTTATAATTTGCGGGAAAGAAGTTCAAAGATGAAAACTACGGCAGTCATAGTCAGGTCTGTGGGGAGATTGTCACCTCAAAGATTCATGAGAAACAACCTCATGGACCTTATATATATATATATATATATATATATATATATTAGATGCACTTAATTTATGAAAAGTTTAAGGTAAATATTGTTATGGATGAAATGCCTGGGTATAGATCAAAGAGAACCAAAATAGGTTATATAACTGCTGAGAGCACACGTGAGACACTCAGAGACACTGCAAAAGCTAATATGCACCATGCTCCCATGGTGATGTGTTTATCTATAAACATATCCATGTTCAACTGAAGAATATCACAAAATCTTTTCTATGTGGTCACATCTATAATATGAAAAATAATACTAAACAAACAAAAACTATGAGCCTGCAGTTTTTAAACTACAATTTTCTGGAAGATTACCTCATTGTAGGCAGAACTGGTGGTTCAAGAGAGACCTGGTTGCTATGTAAGAGGTGGTTGTGTGTTTTGGTGTCATCTATGCATGAGTCAGTGACCTGTCACACAACTGCCATTTAGTGCCTCAAAGTGCTTACTGATGACAATTACATTAGAGGTAATTAAGGAAACTTTTTTCAGCTATTTGATTATTTCTCTCCTCTTTCTCTGCTAATACTTCACATTTACTTCAAACAGCCAAGTGAATTTCAACACCTTCCTTTTCTCGCATGTCACATTAAAACCCTGCTAATTTTAATACCTCAGTAGCATTCCCTGTTTTTTCAGCATATTTCAAGTTTTTGCTTTCCAAAATTTTGAGTGAACCATTACTTAGAAGCTATTATTTTTTCACTGTTGGGCATAGAAAGAGTAAATGTGATCTTTCTGCATGAAGAGTTGAGACATGCATAGATAGCTAGAGTAGAATTTCAAGATGGTATCTCAGAGACAAGAGCAAGTGAAGATTGTACAATAGAATTTCTGTGCAGTGGTTGAGACTGGAGGAGGCTGTCCACCATTTTAAGTAGGCCTTGAAGATAGGGGAATCACTGACAGATACATGTAGGAGAGTATTATTATTGTTTGCTCTTTTTTCATTCCAATCTTCTATTCTTTGAATGCATGACACCGATCTATCATCTAAATACACTTGTCGTAACAGCTTTCATATCTTCAAATCTAGTGGTCTACTCAATGTCATTTGATAGAGTTGGTTTACCTTCCTTAAAACATTTGATTTTCTTGGTGTATGTGTCATCATGCTAGTCTCCTTATTTTCCCTATGTCCTGGTGAATATTTGTTTCCAGTTTGTTGCAGCCTGCCTTTGTGGTCTTTAAATGTTTGCATGCTCCAAAACTGAGTACTCAGACCTCTATCCATTTCAACTGGCTAGTAGTTCTTAAACCTGATTGCACATTATCATGACTTGAGGAGATTTAAAAATTTACCAATACTCTAGTTCTCATGCTGGAATTTTGATTTGATTGGTTTGGGGATAGGAGGACATCAGTATTTAATTTTAAAACTACCCAAGTGAATTGAATATATGGCATGGCTGAGAATCACAGATTGGTATGAACTCAATCCAGTCTCATGATCCCAATGTCACAAAAAATATCTGATGACCTCAATGGGCATCTCTAACCCCAATTTGTTCTTTATACACCAGACTCAGAACTAAAGGATTACTAGGAATTTTTACTTTGTTATGATAATCAGCCTGTTTTTCATTGCAATAAGAGTACAGGAAGTTGGATATCTATAAAGAAAGGAGGTTTATAATTTACCTCACACTTATGGAGGAAAATACATGAGTGAGTAAATCCATCAATTCATGCTATGGTGAGATCCCCCTTGGCTACAATACAACATGGTGATGTCATTGTAGGAGTGCAAGCATGTAAGAAAGAACAAAAAGTAAAAAGAGAGAGAGGGGGAATAAAGAAGAGGGAAGGAAGTGAGGGAGAGAGAGAGAAAAATGAGAGAGAGAGAGATAGAGAGAACAAAAGAGGGTTTGGAGGGACCAGTCTTCTTTCTTTGTAACAACTCAATCTCTTGAGAATTAACTGAGGTCCCACTAAAAGTATATTAATCATTTCCCTAGCACAATACTCCAATGAGCTAATAATGTTGTGCTATGCTTCACCTCTCAAATGTTCCATCACCTCCCAGCATTGATATGCTGAGGACTAACTTTTTACCTCATGAACTTTTGGGACACAAAGTCTAACCATAATCAAATCATAACACTCTGTAATGTCTGATTCAGTTAACATATCTCAAATAGGCATTTTGCTTCTCTATTCAGAGCCTCTCCTTTTCCAGTTATTTTTTAATGTTGGAGGATGACACATACTATAATTCACTCTGTTGCTTAGGCTTAATCTCAGAGTCACCCTGGATCCCTCTCCTTCTCTTACATCCCAAATTCATTTAATAAGCCCATCTTTTTTGCTACTACTGTCAACTCAATCTTACATTTTTTTCATTTCTTACTGCATCTTTTGCAGCCTAAGCTATCATCACTCATTCCTTAGACTGTTCCTGTAGGCTACATCATCCCTGTGTTTACCGTACTTTCCATCCTCACAGCCTCTATATAGCTTCAGGATGATCCTCCTGAAAACATTAAAACCATTCATTCATCTGTTTCCAATTCTTCCAATGGTTCTCCTTACATAGGATAAAGTCGATATTTTACTAGAGCATGAGTCCTTGGGGGACTGCCCTCTAATTACTCCAACATAGTTTATCAACTTTCTTAAAATTCGTTCTTCATGGTTCATCAGCCACTGTGGCCTTCTTAGCATTCCTTAAACACCTGATATATTCTCATGTCAAGGGGATTTGTGCTTGCTATTACATCTATCTCAATATAATGTGGTTAAATCTCTCATACTACTGACAGTACGGTTCAAATATTGCTTTCCTCAAGGAAAATTCTCTGAGTGCTAGAATCTAGGGGTAACCTCTATTCACTTGTTTTATTTTTCATATCTGACATTTTATTATATGGTCACTTACTTAGTTTGTGTCTTCTCACTAGATTGAATCTAGAGTCCATTATTGTGCCAATGTAGTCTTCTTTACTGTCAGACCTCCAGCATCTTGAACAGTATCTTAACTGTAGTAGGTAGGTATTTGGTAAATGCATACTGAAACAATGAATTGATGAATGAATGTATGATTGTGAAGAGAGGGATTTTGAGCCAAAGCCACAGTATGAAAAATATATAAAGTAGCTAGTCTGGGAGGGTATAATTGGCTGAAGGGTACTTGGAGAGGAGTGGCAAGAAAGGGAAGTAAAGCTAGGATATGGAGAGCCCTAAGTGACACATCGGGGCTTTAGGAAATGGGAAACCGTGGAAGGATTTTTAGGCGGACATTTGTTGAACTGAATTGAAGCTAAAAACAAAATGATTTTATTTTTGAATAGAAGTGGTTGTCAAGGATATGCGAAGAACGAAATATGATACTCAAAATTAGGCCTGGGCAATTCAAGGAAAGTTAATGACATTAGGAAACAAAGAAAAGAGTGAGCCTTTGTTATTCTGATATTGTTTATTATTAATTGGTGTATTGAAGCCTGGAAAAATAATTTTATTTTGTGAGATGCTAGCTTTAATGTGCTTAAGAATCATTCATGCAGAGATGCCAAAGAGTGAATTGCACAAGAGGACATGGAACTTGGGACAGCAGTCAGCCATCACTTAGGGTTTGAAAATTTGTCTTAAAGGGTAACATGTGTAAGGATGAATATGAATATTAGGAAATCGTGATGTAAGAAATGAGACCATATTGTAAAATTCTTGGTAGAATTTTTCAATGGTGGTAGGAGAAATAAAAATATGAGGAAATGAGGGAATGTTCAGAGGAATAGGAGGGAAGTTCCATGGATTTCAACATCATGAAAGCCAAGGGAAGCCGGGTCTTACTGAGTTCGAATGAAAGAGAAGTGAATAATTAGTTTAAGTTCTGCAGAGTTTGAGGTGAACAAAGAGAGTTTAAGATTAGCAAAATATGACTGTGGTTCCCTGCACTGGAAGTTTAATAGAATTTAGGAGATTGTAGTAAGATACTATCTTTATTAAGGTGTAATGTTTTAAAAAATGTTTAAGAAGGAAAAAAACAAACTAAGTCATATATCCAAACCAAGTGAACGATCTTTCAGAGGGAGAGAGTGAAAACCCAAAACTGGAGTTTGGCGTTAGTCCCAGAGTACAGCCTTGCATATCAGAATAAAAGACGATTACATTAATTGTTAAAAAGGAAAAGGAAATAGATTGGGGGAAAGGGGAAAGGAAGGAAGGGAACAGGAGAAAAAATGCAAGATAGTTATATGATCACTGTCTTTTAGTTCACAGAAAAGGAAGGTTTGTGCTGATATCTATTGAAGAAATTTTTATGCACATATCTTGTACTTTGAGTAACTACTTTAAAGATAATATTATTGTACCATCTTGTTATGAAATTTTATTTTACCTTTTCTCTATAACATTAAAAAAGTGAAAAAAGGTTGCATTAATCCTTAAAAGAAATAGACATATTATTTTCTGACACAAGAGGGAGAAGGGAAGAATATAGCTGAGAAAGTATATATTAGAGAGTTAAAATATGAATAAAGCTGGAAATAAATTCATCTACTGAGATGAAGTGTTGAGTGTTATGGGAGAGGTGTTGACTAACAAGTGGAATGCTTATGAGCAACATTGCGAGATGCTTTTTCTTCCTGAGCTGCCTCATCCTAAGTTGTGTAGAGCTAGTTACATTTAAAATTATAAGCACACATGATTTAAAACTTAAATTCAAATATGTTTACCACTTTTGTAATTTATAAAGATGATTTTCCTTTGCTGTTACCAAAAATAAAATATTCTTTAAAACACATTTCTGAATATGATAAATATTTATATAATAAATCATATCAATGATGATATGAATGAGTTTTCTATTTCAGATATAGCTGTGGAATATTTGCACAAAATTAATTAAGTATGTCTGTTTATCACAAAAAATCATCACCATAGTATTCTGGTTTTTGTTGTTATTGTTTTCATTTTCTTCTGTTTTGTTTTTTGAGACAGGGTCTCACTATGCAGTTAGGAGTTCAGACTGGCCTTAAACTCACTGTGTAGCTCAGAGTGGACTTGAAGTCATGGCAATCCTCCTACCTCAGCCTTCCCAGTGCTGGGAATACAGGAGTGGGCTCCTACTCACAGCTTATAGTATTCTTAGTTGTATAAAGAATTTTCTAATTATTTCTCTTAAATTATTTTATTTGTGTAACACTCTTACAGTTTAGAAAAGTTCCTGGCACACAGTAGGCGATCAGTGTATGTTAAATCTACTTGATTATCATTATCGTCATCAGTGTTATTATAAAAGTCAGTATGACTTGGTTTATAAAATTGCGTGAAATGTTGATTTATCACATTTACTTATACTGTCATGGGTTGGTATTAATTTGAAAGATACTGCATTTTGTTACTTTTTGATATTTAATCATAAAAATTTTAATTTTGTATTTAACGTCAATACACTGATCAATATTAATATATTTGCTATTATGTCTATCAGTTAATCTCATGAGAATTTCACTATAGTTAAGCATTAATTAAACATACTATTAAATTAAGTAGTTTAACTTTCTGAAGGAAAAAAGTATTTATCAAAATAACACTAATCATAGTGCATCTGTTTGATATTAATATGAATGTCATTTTTATAAAAGTTCCATTGTAGTCATTCAAACATTATTGTAATAAAGTATATATATGGCAAAAGTACATTGCTAATCTGTTCAATGCATTTTTTGTAGAATTATACCACTTTATAACAAAAAGGCTCACAAAAATAAAAAGAATATCTCAAAAAAGGAAGCTAGACTACCAGCCTCCACCTGCACAACTAGGGGAGGTCAGGGCAGCGTGTTTCTTAGCTCTCTTCTGGGTGAAGTTATGAGAACAGAACCAATCTAAAAATGGTTGATGTTATCTTAGGAGCCCAAAGAACAAGGGGCCCCTGGAAGCACAGCCACCCCTTCCAGAACATTTAATAGGGGTCCTTTTCCAAAGCTACAAAGCAGGCCCTCAGCATGTCAGGATTCATCTTATGGCTGAATTGCTTCCATCCTGATCTGTACCCTTTATGGTCTAAAACCAAGACTTGGAGAGGGAAGGGCAACAAGACAGCTGCTAGAAAAGTTCCTCTGGCGTAGCCGCCCCGCACTTAAGGGCCCTGGCTCCTCTCTCTAGTCCCTAGGGACAGATATACTCAATATATTTTAATATAAATATATGGAGAAATAGAAAATATAAAATTGGAAGGGTTTGACAGAAAAAGGTAGGGAACGGGCAAAAATCTGAGCTTGAGAGGTCTGCTTAGGCCAGCATGACCTCCTCTTTGATGCTTTTGGCTTCTGACTTGGTTTTTTCCTCTTCTGTCACCTCTTTTTTGTCCTCTGGATTTCTCTCTTTCTCATCTTCCGTTTTGACTCTCCTGTTTTTCATCAAGTTGGAAGAGTATTTGCAGCCACCTTCCCCCTCCTCGTCCAATTCAGAGAACTCTTCCTCACAGGCAGCTCGTTTGTCAGAGAAACAGATTGAGATGTACTCGTCAGGGTTTATTCATCCTCATCACCACTCTCCTCGGGAATGGAACCCTCAGGAATTGCCTGCATTTGGACCCCAGGTACATGGGGCAGCATTCCCATGTTCTCAAAGAGCTGTAGTTTGATTTTCTCCAGGTACTCTTAGTGTTATGGTTAGTCATATCGGAAGGACTGATGTGAAGCTTGAAATATGATCCAACACATTCAAAGTAGTCATTATATGGAATTTTGTCAGGGATCTCTGTGTGAAATAGCTACAGTTATTTCACATGTACAGCACTGGGCAACATTATGAATTATATAACCACTTCCTATCAGCATCAGCATAGGCAGGTTGAAACTTTTGACAAATTCCACACATGGAGCATGCCCTTTGATAGTGAGATTGAAGCAACCTAACTGATGCCCAGAAAGGGAGTCTGAGTCACACTGAGACAACTGCACTAGGTTGGACATCTCCATTATTTTGGACATGACCAGCTTGAAAATGGCCTCATAGGACTCCTCATCAATCCCATTTCAGAGTGGGTAGTTAGCACAGTAATACTTGCCTTTGCCAGCCCCAATATCCTGTAAGTCCCCAGTTCCTGGGAAGTACTACTCTCCATATTTATGAAAGGATACGGTCACAACCTGGTCTCTGGTATAGAAGGCAACTTCCACGCCATCATCTTGATGAATATCAGTGTAAGTATACAGCACTCTAGTGATACCTTAGCAGTTCCAGGATGACCAAGAGGATATCAGTGATGTAAAAGAAGCCAGATGCCTTGAACTTCTTCACGTGGTGCAGGCCCCAGCCTAATTTCCAGTGATGCCTGTCTGCTGCTCATTAACAGCACTTGCCACAGAGCAACCAGAGACAACTGACAGAACTCAAACAGTCCATCAAATCACTGGACAGTCCACATCAGCATTGAATATCTGCATCTTCTTGCTGTACTCAGACATATTATCTGTATGGACAAGGCACAAAAATTTAATGTAGCCATCACTGTGATACTTGGTCATCTCAATATTGGCTTTGTGAGGGTGACAGACTTCCATCTTTCAGTACAGAACATAGTTGAGCAGCAACTAGTCCATCATGTGGATTCACTGAGGCTTCATTGGAGGGCCTTGTCCATGACAGCAATTTACAACATCCCCATCATAGTGCTAACAGATTTTCCTCCTGGTACCCTGAATCTGTGCCATCTTACTGCCTCCAGTCCTTCCTGTCAGTCGGTCCCCAAAGCATTTTGTCTTGTACAGTTTTATCCTATTAGAAGAGTTCACTTTTTCTTATATTTATATATTTAGAATATATTTAGAATTTCTTTTATATAATACATATGAAATTTGAATGCTGAACAAATGTAAAGGGGTCAAAGAACAATCAATAACCCAGGAGTTATTCATTTCTAAACAGAACTGAAAATATCTTCTAAGTTTACCTATTTGAAATGATTTCCTTGAGTCATAAAGTGGGTCTGATCATCTTCTATTACACTACTAGTAAATGATGTTGACACTCGCCTATGTAAATGCTAACTCTATGTGAACCTGACGCTGACTCTGTAAGAACTTGATCAGTAATTAAAACAGAATAGTAAAACCAACCACTTTAACATTGTTTACTGTAAACTTTAACATAAGGCTAAAATATTTATTCCACACTCCCCAAATATCTTACCATACTAAATTATAATAAACAGAAATCATTTTAAATTAAACTTTTTTGTTCATATTCATAGTAGTTTTTACAACCCCCACACATTTTCCTTCTGGCTCAGTTGTTCAAAATTACTCTAAACACAATGCTGGACTAAATATGAATGTGAGACGTGCTGTTAGGGATGGACAAGTATGTTTACTGAGTGCCCAGTAGTTTCTCTTATAAAAGCACAACACTTATCTCCATAACACAGAAAGACTTGAATTATATTTTGCCTGTTTCAAGGCCAGTCTCCAAGTTTAGCATACATTAAATAAATATCTCGATACAAGTAAAGTTTTGAAATGTTAAAGAGTTATTTGTCTAACACAGAATGATGTTGGCAAAAAAACAGACTTGCAGATGAATAGAAGAGAATAGAGGGCGCATAAACAACTCCAGACACACTCAGTTTCCTTATCTTTGACAAGGGAGCCAAATTCTTCATTGGAGGAAAGACAGACTGACGATTATTCTGGGAAAACAGGCTATCCACAGGCCAAATATTAAAGCTAGACCCATATCTCTCACCATGCACTAAAGTAAAACTGGATAAAAATGTAGCCATAAAAATAGAAATACTTAATCTGCTGGAAGAAAAAATAGGTAAAACACCTGAACAGAAAATAGTATCACACATCAACAAATGAGATCATATCAAACTAAAAAGTTTCTACACAGCAAAAGAAATAGAGTAAAAATAAAACCTATAGAATGACCAAAAAAAGGTCTTTCCAGCTATTCCTCAGGCAGAGGAGTAACATCTAGAATATATAAAGAACTCAAAAAATTAGACTTCCCCAAACAAATGACTCAATCAAAAAATGGGCATTTGAGCAACAACCACAAACACACTCAGCCACCTAATATTTCACAAAGGGGACAAAAAAGCTCACTGGAAGAAAGATAGACTCTTTAATAAATGGTGCTGGAGAAATTGGCTTGCCTCTTGCCGAAGACTCAAAATAGACCCAAGTGTATCACCATGCACCAAACTCAAGTCAAAGTGGATCACAGATCTCAGTATTAAAACATGAACACTAAATCTATTGGAAGAGAAAGAAGGTAAAATCTTGAAGACATAGGAGTAGGCAGAGAGTTCATGAACAAAAATCAAACTCCAAGGGAAACACTTCAAAGAATCAATAACTAGGATCTCATCTTACTGAAAAGTTTTTGCACATCTAAATAAATCACCAGCATAATAAAAAGAAAACCCATAGATTGAGAAAAACTCCTAACTGGCTGTCCCTTGGACAAAGGCCTTCTATTTAGAACATAAAAAGAATTAAAAAACATGTACTTGTCCAAATTCAAAGACCCAATCCAGATGTGGGCATCTGAGATGAATGCACACTTCTCAGATAAAGAAATACAAATGGCAAATAAATGTATGAGAAAATGTTCTACATATTTAGTCATTCAAGAAATGCAAATAAAAACAACATTGAGATTTCATCTCACCCCAGTAAGATTGGCCGGCATCAAAAAATAACAAATGCTGGCGAGACTGTGGAGAAATAGGAACTCTTCTGCACTGCTGGTGGAAATGCAGACTGGTGAAACCACTGTGGAGATCGGTTTGGAGATTCCTCAGCAAACTAGGTCTAGAGGTCCCAGCCAACCCAGCTATTCCCCTTCTGGGTATTTTCCCAGAAGATCTGAAAACATCATATCACCGTGATATATGTACACCCATGTTTATAACAGCACAATTTGTAATAGCTAAATCGTGGAAGCAACACAAATGTCCATCCACAGAGGACTGGATAAAAAAACTGTAGCATTTTTATATGATGGAATATTATCCAGCTGTGAGGAAAGACAAACTTGAGGCTTTTATAGGCAAATGGTCACAATTAGAGACCATACTCATGGGTAAGGTAGATCAGATGTGCATGTGCAAACAGCGTGTTGTGTCATTGGTGTGGGAACCTGGAGGTGGGGATATAAATTGGGAGGTATGAGAGGAAACTGCTCAAAGGTAAAGAGCAATAGGGATGAAGGGAAGGAGAGAGGGAGGAGAGGGATGGCTATGTACGTATGTATATATATGCAGGTTGGCTAACATGGTTGCGCTATTGTCTCGTGTTGCTTTAATGTAAGGAGCAATCAATGATTAGTTGTTTATCAATCCTGTATGTCTGTTTGCATTATCCTGAACATACACTTTGAAGTTATCAATGTGTAATACAACAACAATTGTTAATCCCCGGCCACCTTATCTGTAATTCAGTTTTTGTACTGTTCTTGTGCTACTTTGTGTCTGTTTGCTAATGTTTTGGTTCTTTTACTTTTAAAATAAAAAAAAATGGGCATCTGAAATGAATAGACAGTGCTCAGATGAAGACACACAAATGGACAATAAATACATGAAAAAGTGTTCAACATTGCTGGGCATTTAAAAATGCAAATTCAGTTGCAAATTCAAATTAAAACAACACTGAGATTCAGTCTCACTTTAAAAAGAATGGCTATCTGCAAGAAATTAGTAACAAATGGCAGAGCGGCTATGGGTAAAAACCATTCTCTGTTGTTGGCAGGAGTGTACATTGATACAACCACTATGCAAATAAATACTGGGATTCCTCAAAAAACTAAAACTACAGTTTCCATTCAACCCAGCTATCACTCTTCTAGGTATATTCCTAAAAGAGTTAAAGACATGGTTTTACAGTAATAAATGCATACCCATGTTTATAATCACACAATTCATCATGGCTAAAGAAGCTGCTTATACATCCATCAACAATGAATGAAGAAAATGTTGTATTTATGGCAGAATAAACTTATATCATTTGTAAGAAAATGGGTGCACCTTGAAAACAAATGTTCAGTGAAATAAATTGGACACACAAGCTTAAATACCACATCATTTCTCTTATATGAGAAAGCCAAACTAAAAGTACAAAATAAAAGATAATGAGTAGGAAATAATGGGATAGGTCTTTGACATATGGAAAGGGAACTGAGGATGAAGGGAGGTGGAAGGAAGAAAGGGCAATAAGATCAAAGGGGGAGGCTGAAGTGTTGAGTATATCCACCAGTTTCCTAAGAGGGATGTGATCATCATCAAGAAACTGAAAAACCCCTCACCCTAAAGCCCAGCATTGCAACAAAAAGAGCTCATTTTTCTTCACAATATGATTTATGTGTAGTTATTTTAGAATTAGTATTTATGCATTTGAAAAAAATTAAGTGTAATTTTAATATTCTTATTTGCCACAGAAAATGTTAATTATATAGCTTTAAAAAGCTACATAAATGTTTATATATGAGATATAGAGATGTCATGAATAGGATAGACTATATTTCTTTTACCTACTGCCCCATTTATTCCATCTTAGAATAGCCAAACATAGACCTGGGTTTTATGGTTGCATGCAAATCACTAACCATTTTTTTAAGTTCAAGGGTATAGTGTATCAAGTAAAATCTGGGGAATAATTAACCTATATAGGGAACAGCCCTCTGATATTCTTCGCTCTGATTTAAAACTAATATGCTTTATGTAGTTGGAGGAGAGTTTAGATGAAAAGATTCATTCATCCACTAATGAAATCCCCTTACCTCAAAACTGCACATGATGAAATATATGAAAAGGGCAAATCATAGGCCCCTACTTTTTGAATTTAATGGTAGGGTGTATAATTTTGACAATTTGATTTTATAGTATACTTACAGCACAAGTTCTACCCTACCTTGAACCAAGAAATTTGCAATAAACATGGTCACATAGGCGGCGATTTAATAAGTAAACAGAACACAGAAGTAGAAATTATTTTTTAACTAATGAGTGAGTCTATTAGATGTGCCCCATGATTTTGAGGCTAGAGAACTTTATTCTCACATAACTATGTGAGACTATACATAAGGATAAAGCTACATCAAGTTCAAATATATTTGGTCCATACAGTGAAAATAAAATGAAAAAGTTTTAAATAAACAAACTTTAACTAGTGTAATTGCCCAAACATGATATATGCCTTTTAATACTCGGGAGTTTTACTTTTCTCCATTTCCAAACATAATTCAATGTAAAACTGACTTTTTATAAAATAGATACTTCAGTAGATTATTATCATTTTTAGCTTCTTCAGTAGTATCTAAAACTTTTACACATACATTTCTATTTCTTTCAATTGATAACAAAACATTTGGAACAACCAATAATTCAGACTAGTTTGCTTTAGTCCTAAATGTGATTTTTCTAAATAGATATGTACAGTGAAATTACTTAAAATTTACATAGTAAAAAATAGGTAATGAACAGATTTAGTCTCTTGCATCTTTCCCTTTTGAATTGTTATGATTTTCCCATTCTAATTCTTTGCATTTGGTCTTCTAGCTAGTGTTCTCTTTTGTTTGTGACAAATGATCAATAAAAAGTGCCTTGAGACAGATAAAGAAAGGAAGTGTGCATTTAAGGAACTAATTTTTCAATTCCCTGGTTATACACATCTCTCATTTTCCACCAGTTACTTCTCTTGATGGACCACTGTGAAAAATGCCCACCTTCATTCTTTCAAAATATATCATAGCAGCAAAGATATAAATTTTGGTATTTTTCTTCTAGTACTATGATTTATATTGTTCCCAGAGCAATAAAGTGTACTCTCTGGGAGGCTAATAATACAACACAGACAACAAAGTGCAAACTTGGGAAGGCTGAACTATACTGAGCAGCAGTACAGGAAGTATGGTGTTCAGCTTTCAAAGTTGAAATGAGAAAATGCTATCATGTTTTTGCAAACACTAAATACTTTTAATGTGAATTCTACTCTAGTAGGATCAGTGGGGCACAGAGAATTTTAAAAATGTGGTTCCTGAACTTGAGCAGTTCTATTGGAGAAGATGTCGATATTTATAAATAACTTTGATGCAGAAGTGATAATGAAGTACAAACAGCGAATGGCTCAATGTGCACGCTCAATAAAGAAGACATTCTGGGTTCCAAATAGAGAAACTGTTATGGCACAAGATACTAATCACTGTGCTTAGGGCTACACATTCCTGAACATTTTTTTCTGAAAGCTGTGCTGTGCAATATAGCAGTAACTCAGCACATATGGCTACTTAAAATCAAAGTAAATTTAAAAGAAAAATCATTCAGCTCTTCAGTTGTCCTAGGCACATTTCTGGTGCTCAGTAACAATTCATGGAAAGTAACTACTCTATTAGACAGAGGAGTTACAGGAAATTCTCACAATTGCAGAAAGTTCTACTGTGCAGCAGTCGTGGCAAAGCTATGGCACACATGCCACATTGGACTGTTTGTATCTTTGAAAGCTCTAAAACATTTGCCATTACTATTCTAGATCCTGCCTCTCATATCTTAAAGATTAATTGAGTTTGTTACTCTCAATAGTGGGATATGCGATTATTGGAGACACTAAGAAGTCATGTCACTTTACAAATCTCAAAACTCAAATCCTTAAAATATCTGGGGATACTGTAATATTCTAAAAATATTCTAATATTCTAAAAGAATAGGAAATCATCAAATAAGTAGGATATTAGGAAACAGAAAATTATTAAGCTTTATAAAAATGTCTGTTTACATTTTAGTATAAACCATAGCTATGTAGTTTAGAAAAATACAAACATATTACCGTCAGATGTTATTAATATTAACATTTTTATTAAAAAGAGTTCCAATTTTATGGAAGTTAAGGCAGCTTATCCTCTGTCAACTATAATTTATTCTGAGGTGGCACAGAGCACTAGTGCACTTGAGGTAATATTGAGCATGATTGTTTCCATGGGAACATCCTGGTGTGGCTGTTGCCTAAAAGGGATGTTCAGATCAGGAACACAGAAAGTTTGGTGGTGTTTATGTGGCAGATTCACATCTCAATCAGAAAATGATTTTAATTTCAGTTATTCTTACAATTTTACTTACTTAAAAACTATTTAACCATAGGAAAAATAAAATGTAAACCTGCGTATTAGTTCAAGCCAGAAAAAGACGTTAGAATGTGGTTGAGGAGGGATCAAAACTAAGAGTTACAGCTGAAAATTGTCCTTGGTTGGCTGGATGATGGGAGGCAAACATGAATGTGCATAGTGTCTGCATGGAGTGCAGTTTGGGAGAAAAAAAAGAATACAAACAAATGGGAAAAGGTCATCAAGATGTGAATAAAAAGAAATCTCACTAGCAGTGAAGAAACTGCTCTCTTTCCAGGTGGCTTGAAGTTTATCACTAAATATTCACAGAGGGGGAAATGGGTGTTGATACTGAAGCCACTTATGTATCTTTTGAAACTGTGAATACTTTTAAGAGCAGTATGATGCTTATGTAGTTCTCAAAACAGTTTATAATCAGTCATTACATTCTTTAGGTTATTATTTAAGCAGAGCTCTGAATGTTGGTACTAATCCATACTCAAGTAGATGGAGCTTGCGTAAGCTCTTCGGGAAAGCTTGCAAATTCTGGTAAACAACACTACTATAATCCGGTAGTCCTAAAGAAAACCTGGTTTCATTGAATCAGCCAAGCTCCTTTATGAGAAATAGGTGTGCTGCTATTACTCAGACTATGCAGATGTGAAAACTGTGACATAGGTATAGTAATATCTTACCTGAAGTCACACGCTACATGGGAAAACCAGAAATGGAAGCGTGTTCTACCTGTTTCTAAAGCACAGATCCCAATCATTACGTGCTCTCCTCTCTCCACATAAAGATGTGAGGGAAAAATCTGGTTTTAAAAGCATACAGGATCACAGCAGTAGTGTTGATTATCTTATCCTAACTTAAAATTTTCTGCTATGTGAAAATAGTTACAAGTTTGAAAAATATTAAAACAGTCACTTTTGTTCCTGTGCTTATTTGGGGAAAGACTGAATTCTTTTGAAACTATGAAGCCTTGGGTGAAAATTTTGATGTATAATTAAATAAATACATTATAAGTTAAATATACACATAAACTATGGGCCCCAAGTTATGGTCCAAATAAACACTTAATCATATGGAAAACATTCATGTTACAAAATGTTACATGTACAATAGGAGCTAATTTATAGAAAGAAAAAATGGTGTGAGGCAGAGAAAATAATACGTGAAATATGAGAATATGGGAAATAAGCTAAAAATTTAACTTCTAATTTCTGAGTAGTAAGATTAGAAATATTTCATTTGTTGATTGTACCTGTCTTACTTTTCCAACTTTATATTAGAAAACTTTCAAGCATATTGTAAAGTTGGATTTTATAATTCATTGTGCTTAATGTTTTACGGTTTCTTTTTCCTTTCCTTTTCTTTCTTTTTTCTTTGTTTTTAGGAAGGGTATCACTATGTAGTTCAAGTTGGCCTTGAACTCACTTATGTAGCCGAGGCTGCCTTGAACTCACAGCTATCCTCCTGCCTCAGCCTCCTGAGTGCTGTGATTACAGGTGTGCACCCCCATGCCCAATTGCTTTTTATGATTTCTATGATGTATTTTATTTTTTTCCAGTGAATATTTTAATGAAAATAACTATTTTATAATGAAAATATTTAGTGGTGAGACTGGCTTTTGACATTTTTCAAATATCTGTAATGTGTGCCTTTAAAGTTTTAGAAAGCTTTGACTGATACCGAGACATAAAAGATGTACATAATGTGATACCATGTATTGTTCGACACATGTACATATTGCATAAGGTTTAAATCAAGTTAAATATATCTCCTCAGATGTTTATCATTTCTTTGGCATTAAAACTTGCAAAATTCTTCTAGCTTTTTGGAAAGTATGGTGTGTTGTTAGCATCTATAGTTACCACTCTGTGCGGTAGTACTCCAGAACTTCTTCCTTTTATGGAACTGATCAAATCACTGGTGGGCCTTTCCCCAACGCTCTTCCCCGCTACAGGTCCCAGGCTCTAGTAAGTGCTATTCTGAACTCAACTTCTATGGGATCACGGCTGTTATACTCCACCTATGAATATGTGGTATTTGGTTTTCTGGGCCTGGCTTTTTTCACTTAACCTAATGACTTCCCAGGTCCAGTCATATTGTCCTGAATGACAGGATTTCATTCTTTTGTGTGACTGAATACTATTCTACTGGATAGATGCACCACATTTTCTTTTTTTAATTAAGTTTATTTGTACAATTTAAATATACTAAGGACCAAATTCACCACAGGGCACGTATACCTGTACAGAATATGTCTTAGTTCCTCTTTTGTCCCTATTCCCCTCCTTTCAATTCCTTTGCCCCTCATTTGCAAAGTTTTATTTCTATTTTATTTTTTTTCTCATTTGTTTTATTTTCTTAGTCCATTTGTGAGTTCGTAGACACTTAGGCTGTTTCCATTCCTTGGCTACTGTGAATAGTTCTATAATCATCATGCGAGTACAAATATCTCTTCTAAGTATTGACCCTATTTCCCAGGAATGGCATCATTGGATCGTATGGTAGTTCTATTTTTAAAGGACTCTCTATACTGTTTTCTGTAATGATTGTACTAATTCAAATTCTTTGTTGTTGCTCTTTGAGACAGGGTCTGGCTCTGTAGTTCTGGCTGCTCCTGAACTCCCTATGTAGTTTAGGCTGTCCATAATCTCAGTGATACTTTCGCCTCGGCCTCCCAAGTGCTGGGATTACAGGCATTTGCCACCATGCCCAGTTTAATTCTTATTATCAGCATACAAGGTCTCCACTTTCTCCACATTTTGCCGGCACTTCTTATCTTTAAAAATGAGGTGGGTCCCCATATTTTTCACCTATTTTCATAATATTTAGTTTTCCACAAATATTTTTAAATTTCATTTTTTTTTCTTAAATAAATACAAAGCTCTCTAGAGCCTAAAACACCTTAGATTTTCGATCTATTGAGAATATCTTTGAGGGCTGTCCTCATTGCTGGGACAAAATACCTGACATTTGAAATATAGAGGAAGTGAGGTTTATCTTGGTTCATGGTTACAGTCCACGGCTGGCTAGCTGCAAGGCAGAAGCAGCACAGCAGGCAGGTCAGGCAGAGGACAGTTGTTCACCTCAGGGCAGCCAGGAAGGAGAAAGAGAAGGGCAGATTAAGGGAGGGAGACATACCCTTCCAGGTCGTACTTCAGAGCCTGCCCTGCCTCTTTCAATCTACCATCAGTGGACTAATAGGTATAGTGCCTCATGATCAGCTCACCTTCTGAACACTTGAGGCTTTGGGGATACACCCCAGATCTAAACCATGCCAAAGACTAACTTCACAGTGAACTTTTTCCCTTTCAGCTGTACATGAGAAAGTAAAGTTCAAATGTAGTATCAGACTATGTGATCAGAAAATATTACTGGCCTTTCTAAATCTGGTTCATATTGGGTAAGGTGATATAATTTTGTACTTCTTTGGATACACACAGTTAGAAAAGCCATAACTATCTTCCACCACCACTTGAGATAATGTAAGTGTCCATCCAGACAGCTATACCTTTTTGACTTATAACCTTGAGTAAAATACAACACGAGTCAGCAGAAACAGATATTCTCATTTTCTTTTACCTGACAGTTTATGTCAAGAAAGTGAAGGACTTTGTCCCATTTCTTTCCTTCACTAATCATTTCTGACATACACCTGGCCACTCAGTTTGAAATACTTTGTCTTCAGCATTCTGTAGCTATCATTCTGTCTGAGAGTCTAAAATCTGCTTCTGTCCCTTGCTTGTGCTCCTGATGTGTAGTTAGTTGAGGTCATTGTTATGTAGACTTCATCTGTCACTCACTGTTGCCAGTTCCTTTATTTAAGGGCATAAGAACAATGAGGCAGGGAACTCAGGAAGATGGCGACCGGGTGAGCAGCAAGGGAGCGAACCTCCTTAATAAACACCACCAGCTCGAGACAGACTTGGTGAGCGTGAATGCCGGAACCTCGGCTGGGAAGTTTAAACTGGGCGTATTTCTCTGAGATGCCGGGGGAGATGTGGTAGGGCGGACCAGGCTGCCGGGGCGAGACGTGGGAAAG
>PVLD010026400.1:0-22224 GCA_004027595.1 Dinomys branickii | reverse complement strand
TAATGGCACGATTAGAGTTCATTTCTAGATAGGATGGGCAGGAGGAGGAAAGAGGACTCAATAAACCAGACCAAGGCATAGGCACTGATCAGAAGGAGAGAAATCAAAAAGCAGCCCAGAGGCGGAACTCACTGGAGTCAAATAACCTGATGGACTGAAGAGGATGGCAGAAGGAAGGCAAAAGCAAGACACTGAGCTGGAGAAGCAGAAGACGGCCAAGAGGGAAATACGGTTGTAGAGAGATCAGTGGTGAAGAGGGGTTTGGCTTAGCACATGTTATAGGTTTAATCGTGGCCCCATCCCAAAAGATATGCAAACCTCCTAACCCCCAGTACCTCCAAATATGGTCTCCCTTGAAAACAGGGTCACTGCAGATGCAATCAGTTAAGACAGGGTCATTTTGGTGGAACCCTAACACAACAGGGCTGCCGTCTCACAAGAGGCGGGGACACCGATACACACAGAAAAAACGCCATGTGAAGACGGAGGTTAAAATGAGAAAGATGTAGTGCCTTAATCCATTTTCTGTGACTATAACCACATATTACAGACTGAGGAATTCATAAAGGGAAGAAGTTTATTTAGCTCCCAGGTCTGGAGGCTGGGAGATCTGAGAGTATCTGGCGAGGGCCTCCTGCTATGTCATAACAGAGCAGAACATAAAAGGGCACATGCAAAAGATGAAAACAACAGGGGTAGCCTCACTTTACCAGAACCTGCTCCTTGATAACTGCTCAAGCCCTGTGAGAACGACGTTAGTCCATTCAACAGGGTGGTGCTTCTGGGACCTAATCACCTCCCGCAGGTCCCACTGCCTCCCAGATTGCCACACTGGGAACAAATTTTCTAACACATGAATTCCAGGGAACATACTCAAACCACAGCAGGTAGCTAAAACCCAGAGAAGGCCAAAGGTTGCAGGCAGGAAGCTAAGAAGAGTCAATCATTGATCAATCCATAGGTAAATAGATTAACACATAAATAAGTAAGATTGTCCCATACAGATTTCTGAGGGAGTATGGTTCTGTCAGTATCCTGATTTTCTGTCTCTGGCCCGCAGAACTGTGGTAAAATAAAGTTCTGTTGTTTTAAGCCGCCCACTTGTGGCACTGCGTCATGGTAGCCTCAGGAAAACAATATACAATGTAAGGAGAGCAGATCGAAGTCAGGTTAGTGCAGCAGGAAACCACTGCCAGGCTTTGCCTCTCTGCTACCAAGTACAGAGTGAGCCTTTTTCCCTTTTCCGCTCGTACACCCATCAAGAACAGTGGAGGAGAGTGGTAATTTAGGAGCAACTTAGTTAGAATCCCTGGTCCACAGTGGCACACATAAATGTTCACAATGCTAAACCACGAAAGGCAAGATGCTCACAAGTGGTGTGCTTCACGTGGCTCCTAACAAACTATTCAGGCAGATCAATCAGATGCTTTGTGGATATTAAGCTCCACATTCCCATCAGCTCTCTTAGAGTGTATAAAAGCTGCCCTTTCAAACTTCCCAGACTCACCCTTCCACAGAGAGCTGGTCTGATATGAATCATTCTCCTCCTTTGCTCCTCCAGAAGCCCCTACCCCATTCCCACCTTGCTTGACAACAAAGTTCAATGCAGGAAGTGACCAACACACAAGAGGCCTCAGAGTCTAAATAAAAGCTGAAAACAGTGTATTCATCATAGCTATTTTTGTCCTAATTTGAAAAAGAAATGAAGATAAAGCTTGTCCTAATTAAAACCAGAAAACCTAGAATGGTTTTGCCAGATGCAGATTCGTGACAGGGTATGTGGCTGAGAAATAAGGCTGAGCAACGCAGCCTGAGGTCACTTACCTCCCTCCCTTTCTGGGGAAGCCAGACCAGCAGAGGGCTCAGAGCAGCAGCTGGTTTTCCGAGTTCAGGGTCTTCTTTGGCAAAGTGTCACATAACCATGCTGCTTTCCACAGCCCATCTCTGTTCTGCATGGGCTCCGTGATTCCCTCCTGGCTACATTCCACCACACCATGAACCCCAAGCACCCTAAACAGTGAGTAGCTCCTGGGTCCATATCACAAAAAGCCAGAACATGGAGAAGACAGGCAAGGAAAGAGCTTGCCAGCGAAGCCCAAGGAACACTCACACCCACACAGGGCACACAGCCCTCTGCATCCACAGTTCTCTGTCCCCAGATTCAACCAGCTGTGAATCAAAAATACCTTGGAACTTTTTAAAAATCCCATTACTTGTTATTATTCTTTAAACAACATAGTGGGAAAAGCATTTGTGTAGCACTGACATTATATTAGGGATTATTAGCCATCTAGAGAAGACTGAAAGCATACAGGATGATAGGCACCAGTTATACGCAAACACTACACAGTTTCACTGTATATGAAGCACTTGAGCTCCCGCAGATTTGTGCATCTGCGATTCATAGAACCAATTCTCTGCAGATACCAGGAGGCAACTATGTAACTTTTGGCTGCAGTAGTCAGCTTTCTGTCACTGTGACAAAACGGCTGAGAAAATCAACTTACAAGGAGGGAGGATTTATTTTGGCTCATGGTTGCAAAGGCTTCATGCAGTCCATGGTCAGCGAGCTGCACTGCTCTATGGCACGGGTTAAGGCAGAATGCGTGGTGGGAAACACACAGTGGACCAGGGCTGCTTATCTCATGGCAGCCCTAAGGCACGGGTTGGGGGCAGGCAGAGAGGGGGACAAAACAAGTGCACATCACCAGTGACCCACTTCCACCAACAAGGCTCCACCTCCTAAAGTCCTGGCCCCCTCCACTGGGCCACTGGCTCATGAATCCATAAACAGACTCATCCAATCTCTTGTGATGTGATCACCTTCTAAGGCCTCACCTAGGAACACTGCTGTACAGGGGACCAAGCCTTAAACACATGAGCTTATGGAGAAAATTTCAGATCCAAACCATAATTAGCTTTGACTACTCTATCTCTTCCTGAGTCCCATGGATTTGCCTGTCTTTTGTTCTTTGTTTTGAGCAGTCCAAGATCTTTTGGGGGAATAATCAGGTATGAAAAATCATAACATAATGCTATGAGTTGAACTGTGTGCCCCTTCCCCAAATGTTGGAGTCCTAAACCCAGCGTAACCTTATTTGGAACTAGGGTCTTTGTAGATGACCAAGTTAACATGAGGTCATTAGGTTGGACTTGATTCTAATGAAACTGGTAGAAAAGTGGAGATTTGGACAAGAGACAGCCACACACAGAGGAAAGACAATGGGAAGATTCAGGGAAAATGGCATTTCTGAGCCAGGGAACACTTGAGACTGAGAGAAGGTAAGAGAGAATCCTAGAAAGACCCTTACCTCTCAGTACTCTAAAGCACCCAACCACTGCAAACCTCTGATCTTAGACTTCTAGACTCCAGACTGTGAGAAAGTAAATTTCTGTTGTTTAAGCCACACAGAGAGGGAAGATTCATTATAGCGGCTCCAGGAAATAAATGCACATGACAACGTGCTATTAGCAAGAACATTTTTAGCATGAGCACTTTAGGAGACCCAGAGAATAGCCTTTCAGATGCCACAAATCATATGTAAATTCTTCACAAGTCGCATGTAAATATAAATGCCTTTTATGGATATAATAATAATAATTTCATATATCTAAATGTGTCCCTTTAGAAACTCTAGTAGGAATTTAAAACACATTTTTTTTCACGGTTATAGAAATGTGCCAGAGAAATCAACCAACCACGGTTAGGACTAAATATTTTCAAGGAGGGATTTTTTTTTAACCTGTCTCTCTCCAGTCAGACAAGACAGGGAACCACTCAACAAAAACAAGCCAGGAGTCCAGTCAGCAAGACGATTCCCCAACACCTGTACCTAAAAGTCATCTGTTTACAGGTGTTATACCTGGACAGAACATGGCTGGGTGTGGAGCAGAATTTTGTGAGGCAGGAGGGGTGAGAGGGAGAACTCAGGTTCCTTCCCTCAGGAAACAGTGATGAAGAAGGAAAAGGAGCTTGGAAGGTTCTCACTATGATTTTCCAAAGCTGGCCTCGGTGTTCGGGATGTCCGTTGAATTTGGCTATGCGAGTATAGAACTGGTCTGCTAAGGCTGCCTGTCCACGTACCATGGGCTGGGAGGCTAGGGCATTTTTCTTATCATTCTGGGATCCAGAAGTCCATGATCAAGGCATTGGAGAATCTGGCTTTTCCCAGGGCTTCCTTCTTGGCTTTTAGACAGCCACCTTCTCTGCATGTCTTCCCATGGCCCTTCTCTTGTGTGTGCACAAGTCTGTACTCAAATTCCCTCTTCTTATACAAACTCCAGCTATACTGGATTACAGCGATACCCATATATATGAGTGCATTTCACCTTCATCATCTCTCTCCAAAGACCTTCTCTCCACACACAGTCACATTTGGAGGTACTAGGAGTTAGGATTTCAACCTATGAATTTTAGGGCAACGCAACTCAGTCCACCTAACAGGTGCAGGACTTGTTAGGTCTTGGTGACCCACTGCTCATCCTCAGCCTGCATGTCCTTACGCTAGGTGACCACACCTAGCTAGCCAATGCAACACACAAAGCAGAAGCTGAAGCTTTTGGAAGCTGAAGCCATGCACAGCAACTATATTTAAAAGGGTGCTTATGCCTGGGCACCAGTGAGGCATGGCCCACCCAGCTGTTTGTGATAAATCAGAAGTTCCTTTCCTAATAGTGAAATTTTCCTGTCACACAGAGATGGATGAGCTTCTCGGATTGCACACAGAGAAACCCAAAACCACCAAGTTCCTTTCCCAAGGAAAAAAAAAAACCTTATTGAAAGGCTCTGGCTTTCCATTCTCTCTACTTCATGGCATCCACAGGCCCCTTATTAAATTGTCACACTATTTACTCATCCAAGGAAGAAACCATGCAGAGGGGGCCAATGACCAATCGGCACTTTGGGGAGGTTTTTTCCACACTGAACTCAAAAGACGGGGGTCGCTCCTACTCAGGTTGAACAGCTGTTTCAGCTCTTAACACACAGGAAGTCTGAGTCCTGAGCCCTGCATTGGATTGAGTGATGACTCAGGAGACAGAGGTTATAGGTCTTGAGGGTCCAGTGCAGGGCATTTCCCAAGACCATAGTGATCACTTATCCTGGAGCATTCTTGTGTCTCCCTGGCAGTGAATGACAGGAACACACTGAATTCATTTCCTGCCCACATTCTTCTTCTTGCTGTGCTTTCTCTTACAGAACAGCAACACAGTGGACTTTGCCAAAGAGGGACCAGGACTAATTCTGCAGATTTTTATTTGAGATTCCCTAACCTCCTGGGAGGCTTAATCTATCACTCTTGTAGGAAACGTTCCCTTTTTCACTGTAACAGCATGCATTCTGTGTCTGTGATTCACAGCTCAGGTCCAACTCTTGAAGACAGACTCAGTGGAAGGCAGACCTGAATTCTGTGCCTGCTCTGTGTCTTTGCACCAGGAACTGAAACTCAGACCCTGCTCAGCTTGCCAGTCTCTGAGCCCTGGAGGAAAAGGTATATTTTTCTGCCTGAAAATCTGGCTGCTGGCTAAACCATGTGGATCCATCCACTTATGCAAGATGCATTTCTCCATCTGGTCTACCCAGAAGAGCCTTTTCCAACTGGTCCACTAGAGGATATGCTTTGTTCAATTGGTCTACTCAAAAAGACTACCTTAATTCTAATTGGCCTGCCCAGAGAGGCATCTTTTTCTAATTGGTCTGTCTAGGCATATCTTTCCTAATTTGTACAAAATTTGTACAAAAACCCATACAGATTATCAGCAGCTCTGTATAAACAAGGCAATCAACAAAGGTTTAAATGAAAAAAAAAAAAATCACCTCTATGGCCAAGTTAAAGGTAATGTTTTTGTTGTTATATTGTTGTTTTGTTTCTAACCACTTACAACTATGAAATGTCCCCAGCAGTGTGTAATCTGAACCTATAACCCACATAGTAAATGGCTTTAGATTAAAAAAATATTTTTTTTTGAAACAGGGTCTCACTATGTATTCCAGGCTGCCCTCCAACTCCCAGTGATCCTCTTGCTTCAGTGTCCTGAGTGCTGGGATTCCAGGCAGGCACCTCCACACCTGGCTAGGTTAAAAAAAAAAAAAAAACTTAAAATAAGTCTTATAAAAATTGAAAAAGTTTTCCACGAGTGCATAGTAAATGACTGGGGAAAAGGAAGAGCCATCAGTGATTTCTCTTTTCTGTTTTTCTTCCTTCCCTTTCCCCTAGGCCTGGGATGACCTTCCCTTCTACAACAAAGAAGCCTTAGTTAGACATGGCTTCTTTCAAATTTGACATTTAATACTTTAAACTCCAAAATTAGCTCTAATTCAAGAAGCATCCCTGTCCCACAGGCAACAGGAAACAATCAATATCCTATTCTCACTGCACAGGACAACTGGCAGCCAAATGTAGCTGAAAAGGTACAGGAATAAAGCAGTTGGGAGAGGCCAGCTTGGGTGGCATTATAGAAATTGGAAACACAGATTCTGGCAACAATAATGCACGATAAAGTTCTCTCGAGCCAGTGCCAGATTTTAAAGAGACCTTAGACCACACTGAAAATGACACAGATTTCCATGAAGGACTCAGTTTTTAAAATGTAGCTAAGTACTCCCCAAAACTGTAAGTGTGGGAGAAATCATAACCCCTAAAGACTGTAAAATATTTTGTTGACTGTTGCAGAGGTCACTACTAAATCAAAACATGGGGAATTCAGTTGTCCGGTAAACTTTTCCAAACCATACCTGTTTGCTAAACTGTGGCGGTGCATCACCTACAAATGTGTTCTTTCTTTTGTTGTGAAAATGACTCTTGTTATGGTTTATATACAGATGTCCCACTGAAGCCCCATGTGCTCATAGGTGGGACTTTGGGGAGGCAACTAGATAACAGGGGTGTGATACTTGTTCATGGATTGGTCCATTGCCGAGTTTATTGGGAAAAGTGATTCTGGGAGGTGAAGTCTGGTTCGAGGAAGTGGTCCCTGGGGCCATGGCCTGGAAGGGTCTGTACCCTCCCTCCTCCCTCCTTCTCTTTCCTTCCTGTCTTGCCCTCGGCAACCACACTGCCCTGCCCTGTAGCCAGCCACAAACTGGAAGCCAAAATCAGTCTCTCCTCCTTGGAGTCATGGGTGTCAGATACTGCATCTCAGAGATGAGAAAGTAAGATAGCTCTACTGTGAAAGGAGACGCAGTGCAGAGAAGGTGACCTGGAGGTGAGGCAAGGAAGGGTTTGATTATCAGAGCTCCCTAGCATGATGGCATCCGCCCTTAAAATGTAAGGGCCCGATAATGTCCAGAAACAGCCACAAGGAAAAAGCAAGAGGCGAAGAGCAGGGATTGAGGAGTATTAGCCGTGAGCTGCTGAGGAAGCTCAGGAGAGACAGATAGGAGGCAAGCGGAATCTGAGGAATGCAGACATCTGTGCCCTGTAGCATCCTGGGAGACATTCCAGTGCTGAGAGGTGACCTTATGCAGAGGTACCCTCACCTCCCCTCTAGCCTTAAAGGCAAACTCCACCACCCTTGATCAACAGTGTGGGCATCTGGAAGAGCCTCACTGACACAAGTCCTTAGGTTTCCATATAACTGTGACAGTAATGAGCATACTTTCAGGCGATGTGCTTACACACACACACATACACACACTCTCTCTCTCTTACTCTCTGACTTTCTCTCTCCATATATATGTATAAATTGTTTTACAGATACAAAAACTGGAGTTGAAAGGCTTGAATACCTGTAACACATGGTACCCCATAATTAAGGCATTATGTAACAGGTTGGAAAATACAGGCCAAAGTCCTGCCTAACACAAAGACTTCTCTGCCGAAAACAAGGGAACACTAGCACACTTCACTGATAACATATAAAGACGTATAAAGCAAAGCCAACAACAAACCTTCCAGTTTCCATAGGCCTAGAAGTAAGAGAAAACAAGATTAATTGGTTTGACTAGATAAAATATACAATTTCAGCCTGAGTGTGGTGGTGAATACCTGTAATCCCAGCACTCTGGGAGGCTAAGGCAGAAGTATTGCAAGTTCAAGCCCAGCCTGGGAAATTTAGTAATTTAGCAAGACTCTGTCTCAAAATTAAGATTTTTTAAAGCAGGCTGGGGATATATGCTAAGACCCTGGGTTCAATCACCAATACTGCAAATAAACAAATTAAATTTCAGTGTTCTTCTGCCTCTCCCACCTCCCCAAAAAGAGTCATATAACGAATGAAAAAGAAATGACCAATTAGAGAATATTTACAAAGTAACAAAGATTAAAAAGTTATTAACTCTTTATATAGAGAGTTCACACAATCCAGTAATATAAGTGGGAGAAAAATGAAAAAATTAACAATAACTCATAAAAGAAGAAACAAAATTTCAATCAAGTATGTAAATTATTATTAACTCTATTAATTATCAAAATGTGTATTTTAAAAGTTAGTTTCGTACAACTTTAGCCCACATGCTATAATCCTTCTAAGGTACATTTGGCAATGTCAAAACCCTCTAAGTGGCTGAGGCAGGAGGTTCCTTGCAGGTTCGAGGCCAGCCTGGGCTACATAAGGGAGTTCAAGACCAGCCTGCACTGCATAGCGAGACCCTGTCTCAAAAATCCAAAAACGAAACAAGACAAAAAACTTCTAAGCATTTATGGAGAGGTACATATGAGATAGGGCTGCATCAATTATGTAGGGAAATTTTTTGCAGTAACTTCAGTGTCCAACAATTGAGAACAGCCTTCAAAAACTGAAGTACCTTCAAATAATAGACTCCTACACAACACCAAAAACTAAATTTTGAAAGAATATTTAACAACATCTATGTCTTTTCTATAAAATGAAGAGTGGTTACAATACAATATGAACAATGTATCCTGATTCTGAAACATACATGTCCGAAGAGGAAAAAAGAAAACCCAGCAATGAATATATCCGTACCCCATGCAACTCCTTCACCTAAATGCTTACAGTGATCTACAGGGGCTTGTGTGATGACGTGCAATTTTTATTTTTTTTTTCTGAGTTTCTGACTATTTTCTACAAGGAACGGTGGGTGTAAGATCATGTTTAATTAACCAGGAAAAAAATGGGGGCATTTTTAAAGTAATCTAAAACTAAAACAGAGGGGGAGTAGATAACGAAATGTGATTAGTAAAGTACACAGCAGGTGGCAGAGCTAGCAATGGAGAGTTTAAGTGGCTATGAGGGAAAAAAAGGCAATTACTAAGTACTAGGCTGGATTTATCTGAATATGTTGAGAACCTCTAAAATTCTGAAAAGTACCTGTGACTGAACTGATTGGCGGAATTTTATAATACTTAATACTTGGTCAAAAATACTTTAAAATATTATTTTAAAAATACTTATGCAAGGCTATGTGGAACTCATCAGTAGAACACGTGCTTAGTGTGTGTGAGGCCCTGGGTTCAATCCCAAGCATGTGTACACACACTCACATACAATGTATTTGTAATATATACACATGTACACATACAGATGAGTGACTGAAAAATACATGTATATATATTGCTGAGCATTGGAAAATTATTGACTCATATTTGACAATTCATATATTTTCTAAGCAAGTATGATGTTGGGTAATAAGTCCCTCTGAGGAGATGTGGAAGACATTATCCTTCATCTGATTATTTAAAAATAAATATTGAATTAATCATGCACTCTCAGGTACACCAACTGGCTTAATGATCTTCCATGTATATATATGTTTGTTTGTTTGTTTGTTTAAAGAAAGAACCTTATTCCTAATCTAGGCAAAAGCATCTCAGAGTAATGAACTAGGTAGGAGCACAATAGCCACCTAGCACTTTTCCTCCAGAGGGAAACTGAAGTTTTATTACATCAAATTGGCCTTGAAATTGCAACTACTGCTCACAAATGTTACTTTTTAATAGAATAAAATGTCACCCTATGGAAATGACACTTTACAAAAACCTGGAGAAGTGTTTCCAAAACAAGCTTTCTTTATGAGCTTTATTAAATGTAAATGTTCAGCTGAGAACTGAGTCATAGTCTACACTCTCTAATTAAAATTTTAACCTGAAATAAAGAACGTACTTGGAAAGCTACACTCCCATGTCAGAGCAGCAGTCACTCCAACAGAAAACCAGATTACATAAGTGATAACACTTATCTTTATCCATTTGGTTTCACTGAAGTTGGGCTCAGATAAAAATGCTAAGCGATTCTGATCCCACACTCTATAGCCAACTTTCCCCAAAGTTTCATCTCCACCCCGGACTCCTCTTCATTCCATTCATCTCTGATGCCCTTTCCCAGCCCAAAAGAAGACTGGGCAAAGGCACAGGAAGCTGGTCCAGCTCTCCATGGCCTGCATATTAAACTAGGCCAAAGCACTGAGCATTCTGTTTTATTTTTAATAACTATTCTCTGTTCATTCATGGGGGTAGAGAGTGTAACCAGGAGATATTAAGGACTGTTCCCTGCCCTACCTAAGACATGCACGGCAGCTTTACCATTCGATTGAAAAACCTCTCTCCTCTTATAGATTTTTCTCCCTCCACAGCAAAATAAAAGCACTAAAGTTAGACTGAACTGTAATTTGAGCTGCTCAAAGTAGCTCAAGTCCCCACTGCTTCCTTCACTGGGAAAATCTGCTGCCAAAATATTATGTATATGTCTATATTATACTTCACATTACATAAAATTGTATTTAATATATTTCACATGCACATATGCATTTGTGTATATGTACCCATAGACCTTTGCATGCATATACACTTGTGTGTGTGCACACACAAATACATATTAGCTCAAGGTCTTCATCTCACAACAAGCCCATACTAGATAGCAGCACAGTACTGCAGTTATGGGGAAGCATCCTCTGCTCCCCAGGACTACACGAGCTTGCTAGGGAAGCCTACAGCTTTGGGCTTGCCTTCACTGCTGATTCATGACCTGATTAGCTGCTTACTAATACTTTTGGTTGGAAACTCTCAGGACTCCAAACACTCTGAAGCATTTGCTTTGGTGAATTTGGTTTTGCCATTATCTGAGGGACTTTCTGTGCTAGACTTAAGAGTCCTGCACAAACCAGGACGCTGGTCAACCTAATCCACAAAATAAGAACAGATCCTGCCATGACAGGCTGTTGCAAGGCACAAATTGTCTTACACAGCAGGACGGCTAGGCCACAGCCCAGCAGATGGTAGGAGATCCATAAAGGTTAATCATTATTATGGTTATCAGTACTACATTAGCTCCTTGTGGTCAAAGCAAAGAGCATGCCCTCATTTCTTTCCTGTCGGGTTTTAGTGGTTTGGTAGACCTCTAGGTAGACAAAGGAATCACTAGGACTCTGAATTTCATCTTCTCATCCTGAACAGAGACAGCAAGACTTCTTTGATGGTCCTTTGTGCTCCGTGGCCACCCATCCTTGCTGCCCACTCTCAAGCTGCTCTATACAGAGCTCTGGCAAATAGCAGGTGACCAAGAAAGTTACCACATAGAACAGGAGTGTTCAAACAGAGACAGACAGATGGATAACCTGACGACCCACCAAAAACCATGGAAGGATGTAAGAACCCAGAATTTAAGCAGGGGGGCAAAACTGGCAGAAATAACACAGGGATGGAGGTTGAAATAAATCAAATGGCTCACAAAATGGGCAAAAGAAGCAAGCAGCATTCTAAAATGTTTTTGGCAGGGATCTGGCTTAAGAGACTAATAAACCTATAAAAGAAATACAGTCAAAGAGACAGACTCCAAGCCTACATATATCTCCATGGGAAACATCCAAAGAAATGTATGTTTGCAAATAGCAACTTCTCCCATCTGCTGCAGTGTTGGTACATTTTCCCAGGAAAAAGCTGAGCGTCCATTAACAGTCCTATGACACTGTAACATATTTGTGTTTCTAGTTGATCACCTGTCACTCCGGTACCTAGGTGCCTACCTTAACAAACCCCTGCAGAAAGAACAGCTATTTCTAGACCAGGGTCTTTCTGCATAGCACCAGCCAACCTGCTAAACCTCAGGCATCCACAGAAGCAGCTAAGACTGAGAGATACAGAAAGAACCTATGGATCTGTATAACTTGCCAACTTGTGCACTGCCACCAAGAGGACCGTCCTCATGCCCAGGAAGAGCGAAGCTTTCCTTTTAGCCCCACACTATTGACTGAACACCTTCTCCTTGCTTGGCACTACTCTAGGCACCAGGTACTGTATAGGGCAGTGGTCCATTCCTCATGGCACTTAGCACTCTACCAAGTGGCAGGCAATAGGAACTGAACTGTGCCTCACCACCCCCAAATTCATAAATTGGAGTCCCAGCCCTCTGTACTTCAGAACATGACCTTATTTGAACATTTATTTGGTGATAGTATTCAAGTTAAAGAAAGGCCTACATTTAAGAAGGGGAGAACTGGATACAGAGACAGACCTGCAACACACCCACCGGAAAAACACATGAAGGGACATGGGGAGAAGATGTCTATTCCTAAGCCAAGGAGAGAGGGCTGGAACAGCCTCTCATGAAACCCTCAGAAAAAACCAACCATACCAATCTTAATCTTGGACTTCCAGCCTCCAAAATTGAAAGCCGATAAGCCTCTCCTATATAAGAACTCAGTCTATGATATGTTCTTACCAGAGAATAAGGTGGATGAGGATGCAGGGAAATGTTGTTATTAGCCTGAATTTCTGTTGGATGGCACCTCAGCAGCAGCTTTCACTGTCCTATTGGTCATATCTCTTAAAGACACTCATGAAAGAAGACTTCCAGAACTGCTGCAGAAATTGGCATGAACAATGGGACAAGTGTGTTTGACATGATGAGGACTCTTTTACCACTATAAATATTTAAAGTTTAATCATTGATACACACACACATACAATCTAAATATCCATTCACAAGAAATGGTTAAGTCAACATGGCACCTCCATACAGTAAATGTTATATAGTAATTAGAAAAAAATGAGGCAATCCTGTAGGAGTTATCGGGAAGGAAGCTGAAGACATATTGCTAGGTGAAAAAAACTGATACTGAATAGCACATACAGTTTAAACACAGGTGTGTACATACTTACACATTTACAAAAATGCATGTGGGCTTGTACGTACATGGGGTATCTCCACAAAGACCCACAAGAAACTAGAAACAGGAGTCACCTCTGGTAACAGGCCCCAGGAGCTAAGGAACACCTCCTGCAGGCAGCTACTACTCACTTTGAACCCCTCAAAGCCTTTCAATTTCAGATCACATGTCTCTATGACTGTAATGGTTGACTGTGTCAACTTCTTAAGTTACAAGTTTAACTTGTCTAAGTCAGCTCAGCAATTCTACACCTTAGGGTGTAGAGGACCCGCCCTAGGGTAGCAGGGCACCTGGACTGTACAAAGGCGAAATGAGGAAGGACAGATCTGTTTCTGTTCTTTGGAGGAGCTCCAGTCTTCACTTTCGGCTTGGCCATCATCTCCTGGCTTCTCGGGAAGACCTCCTTCGGGGGTAGACTCTTCAGCTTTCCACTGCAGACCCATCGGCCTCCTGGGACAGACTTGCATGGAAACCTGCAGTGAGCTCCAGACTTTGGACTGAACCCTTCAGTTTCCAGTGCGCAGACACCCTCCGCACACTTCCTCATCCAGCTCTGTGGCTGACCCTCGTAAGCCAGTCTTGTAACGTCTTATACATTTGTATATCTTGTGTTATATCTGATTGTCTAGTAAAACACTGGCTGATACAATGACCTATCCCAAAACATCACCAATATATCCTAAAAACACAAAAGTGGTTAAAAACCAAAAAGAACCAGTAATTAAAAATGGTATAGCTAGGGCAGAATAGTACAGGGATGCTAAAGATGCCTCTGCCCCAAGTCATCTTCTCGCCCGTCAGAAAGTCTGAACTGTTACTCTAGTTGTCCAAAACCCTACTGCCCCCAATTCAAGAGTGATTGGAGAAGGAGGCTTTCTTTCCAGAACAGCACGGCTGTCTCCAAATTAGACATGCTGGTTTCAAGGGAGCACATGAAGTAAGCCTCCGCCCTGTGAAAACAAGGGAAACATAGCAGAGCCCTGAGCAGTGTCACTGAATGGAAATGAGCCAGAGTATGGTATGGCCAAAATGGCCTCCCAGATGCTCAGCGTGTGTGGAACGTAGAATCTGCCAACACACCACTTCATGTCAGGTTGAAAGTGAGGCAGCTGCCCACTTGGCTTCAGGAGCTGGCCTAGATGCAGACACAGACCCCCCAGCCTCTGGCCCTATCCCACTCGGTAGGCAATAGATGCTGGCAGGTTCCTCCTCATTGCTAAAGGACTTAATCCCCTAACTATCAGCTCTCAGCTATGAGCTTGTCCCAGCAACTGCCCCGCAACAGTGCCAGTTCTATTGCTTAAGCCTCCCAGTTTGTGGTGATTTGTTACAGTTCCCCTGCAAACTGATAGAGAAAGTAAGGCTGAGAGAAGATCTACTCAGGGCATTCTTCTACTTGCTGCAGGTAAGAGTACCGGAAACTTGGTTTCCGCCTTTGCAAGGTTGCTTCCATCATCTCCTGAGAAAATGCATGAGAGATCCTGAACAGACCATGCACATGATACCACTGGGCCGAGACTTATGATAAAGGAGAGACAATAGCTCTGTCCAGTTTGTCAAGGTATCAACCTACATGGATAGTATTCAGGCCCTGAGCTGCTGCTTCTTTCCCACTGGTCATCTTACCAGCCAGCAGCACCCCCACTGCACAGCATGAAATTCAGTTCAGGTCTGCACTTGAAGGTGGCCGGAGCCCAGGCTGAGTAGAAGAAGTGGCTGCACTAGATGTCTAAAGTAAACCTCATGAACTGGGTTGCAATTAGCCAAACAAGCAAGTCTCTCCATTACCATGAATAATCAAGAAGAGGTGTCTATCCCAAGGCAAATGATACTTCATGCCCAAACCACCTGCCCACAAATACCCAGCCTGCCCATCTCTTTGGGTGGATGTGGCCACCACTCCCTATCACCCCTGGACGATCGCCCCTGGGACAGATGACTGCTGTGCTACCCAAGAACAGCCAGCATCTGCAGAGTTTTATAGCCTCACAGACTGACGTCAGATTAGTACATACAGGCACCAAACCTATTGCTGTGACTCAACACCTGCAGAGAAAATGTTGGGTTGTACTCTTTGTGGGCACCGTTGTGTGCAGTTGTGCTGACTCAAAGCACTCTTTGAAGTTTACAGGACCTATATCAATGAGCACTAGGTACAGAGCCCTATGTGCCAACTCCCATCCTTCCCAAGTACTTCAAAAAGATGAGGCAGGGCAGGAAGTTCAAAAGAATGTACCCGCAACTGCAGCATGCAATCTGGCAAATTATAGGCACTGCCTTGTCACACAAGACACACTGAGCAGGTGCTTCTGCAAATGCCTCCTTCTTGCCAAGAAGTCCCTGCTGAGGAATAATAGGAATTTCCAGTTCTGCAACCATTTCTTGTTCCTCTGAGCTATTACCCCTTAAGTTTCTAGCACTCAGAAATACAGGATTTAGCACCTGTTTGTCTCAGAAATACTTGCTAAAAACAGATCTGCCAAAAGGCCACCTCTAAAATTAGTCATATTTCCTGCTCTGCAAAACATAGTAAATGGTATTTTTAGTAACTCCTTCACTCCAGGTATCTGGCACTGTCGTGTTCTACCCAAGATTGTTGGCAACTGACTAAGCAGGCAACCCTTATCTTTAGCCCCAAAACAGCTCTAATGAAAGTGATAAGCATGCTTTAAAAAAAATAACAAAGGCTTAGAACAAGATATTTAAATATCTCCACCATTTTATGGAGTTAGCTTTGTTGCTTAATCACAGAGGAAGGTAATGATGGCAGCAACCATTTGTTCTTTTTTGATTTTGTTTTTTCTGTCTTTTTGAGACAGGGTCTTGCTATGCAGTTCAGGCTGGCCTTGAGCTCACTTTGTAGCCCAGGCTGGTCTCGAACTCGCAACAACTCTCCTGCCTCAGCCTCCCAAGTGCTGGGATTACAGGTGTGCACCACCACACCAGGTGACCGTTTGTTCTCATAATGCAGTCTTGGCTTTTTATTTGCTCATGTATTTTTGGGTTTGGCTTTTGGGGGTTGTTTTGTTTTGTTTGTTTTTGTCCTTTCTACCAAACCAGCTCTATACCTGTGATACACTTACACTTTGCTCAACCAAGCTTTTCCAACTACATTTATCAACTTTTTAAGATGTGCTAATTATCTTGTATGTATCAAAGACTGAGCATGTCACAGGTATCAGGAACCATGTCAGAGGCAGCCTCTTTGGGTCTCTCCCAATCACAACTCTGCATCCTTGCTAACAACCTTACTCTCGGTCAAAGCCATAGATGATGATACTTTTCAGAACCTAATTCTGTGATCTTTTTCCCCACTTTAAACATCAAATGAGTAAGTCCCTGACTGAGAACCTACCAATTAGGAATTTCACATAATCAAATGAATGTTTCTTTTTCAAGCCAGATTGACAAAGGCTGCACTAACTCAAAGGCAAAGAAAGACAAAATTAAGCCTCACCCCAAAGCCATCCTCCCAAGCAGAGAGAGGGTCATCTAGGTTCCAAGTACTTCCACACAAACAACATCAGAGGGCAGGCAGGTAAAATACTGCCCTTTTGGCACAAGGAAACTCTTGGTAAGACAGAATCAAAACCTGAAATGGAAGTTAGGAAAAAGGGTCTCTTTGTCATGTGGGCTCAGTCTGTAATTGCTGGCAAACCACCAAGGATTTCTCCCAAAGCATTTTGGAAACATGCACTAACGCAGAACACGCACACATGCATGCACGCACCCACACTCACGAACGTGCACCACCATCAACAGCCTTCAATCAGTCACACTCTGGATTTTGGCACAAGTCACCCAAAACAAAATGTATTGTTTGGAAATGCAGCCACACAACGAATGAGACTCTGGTGCCTCTTATCATCCCTTTCTGTTTCATGAACTATTTTCCCAAGACAAGGCAACCCGAATCGTTCCGGGGTGGGCTGGGAGGCTACACCTATTTCTCACTACAGTATCCAGGACTTCACTCCCCTCGCCATGTATGTAGTCTGTCTTTTCAAAAAAAAGGAAAGGAGTAAAGTGAAGTGCTTTATCCAAAAAGTATGTACACCAAAACAGAGGAAAAAGTGGGGAGAAGGTGCCTTCCAGGCTGCTCACTAAGGCCATACCCAAAACCAGAGTGCGAATGGGGACTAATTAACCCAGTGATCCTTCCCAAGCACAGCTGCCTCTGTGTGCTTGTGCACACGCGCACACACACATACACACACACACATGCACACACACACATGCACACACACATACACACTTTAATCTCTACAATCTGCTACACCCCACATCTATTAGTTAAGTATTAAAGGTTCTGGATTCAGGAGAGATAAACACCATGAATGACACAATTGTTTCCTTAAAGCCCACAACTGACTGAGCTAATAGCCAGTCCCAGAGCACTGATTCTCACGCTGGAGAGAAACACAGCAGGAGAACCAAATTTTTCAACACAAACATCCTCCCCCGGCCTCTTCCTCCACACTAAGGACCACAGTCCTTAACTAGATCAAATCAGTTGGCCCAGGGAAAACATTTTACATCCAATTAATGCCTCGTCCCAGCGCAAACCTGAAATGAGACTCATCATTTAAGAAAGAACAGGAGGAAAAGGGGTTGCCAGCAAGGGGGTCACCAGGCTTCTCCTTTGGAACACATTTGGGTGATAATTTCCTGTACTCGAGATGCGGTGGGGGCAGAAATCTCCAGAAGCCAAGGCTGGGAGTCAGGGCTGAGCTCTGAATAAATCCCCAGGCAGTTCAGCCCAGGCCAAAAGCTTTATGTTATGGAGCATAAATGCAGGGCTGAGGAGCCTGGGAGACAGCCCAACACCAGGAAGTGGACAGAAGCCCACAGAAGCTGCTCAGCGCAGCGGGGCAGGCGAGATGCAGGGACTCCTAGCCTTTGCCACTGTGTGATCTGCATACAAACTCACCTCTTCTGGCTACGTTTAGAGAGGAAATGAAATGGGCACAACTGGCCTTAGCCCTTTACATTTCAAATGCAAATAAACTCTAGCACCTATTTCCACTCAGAAGGGACAAGTGATCTCAGTGGGCACACACTACCCTAACTGACCAACCCTACCCCTCTGACTCTGAAGTACACAGCAGAAGCTCTGGTTGCAAACAAGAAAGTGTGGGGGCTCATGCCCTTTGCAAGAGAATGAGGTGAGAGGGGTTTGCTTCTTTAAGGAGCTACTCACTGACTACTCTCTTTTTGCATGGTAATTCAGGCCAGAGGCACTTTAACAAACTATTAACCACAACACAGCTTACCTAAAATAAAGGAGTACCCTAAGCAGAAAGGCTGTAGAAACTAGACAGATGGTCAGGGTGACATAGACTTGCACCCAAACTCAGAGGGTTCCAGCACAAAGTGGGGAAACGGAGAGAAATCAAAGGTAGGATGAGGCAAGGAAAAGGAGGGCAGAGTGGTTCTGTCACACAAGTCTCACAGTGAAGCAGAGTCCTGGGCAGAGGGCAGAAGGCTCCTCTCTTCCTCTGTTGCTCAGTTAGGAAGCCTCGCACTCCCTCCTCCCAGCGGAGAGCCCCGCCCCTCGACTGTGAGAGCCCCCAGCCTGGCGAGTCTTGAATCTGAGATGATCCAAACTTGGCAGCCTGCAGCAGCTCAAAGTGTGGGCCTGCTCCCTGTGTGGGGCAGCCTCCCAGCCCCGGGTGACCCAGCCTCCAAAGGAAGTCACCGTGCCTCATGTTTCTTCTCACAGATCTAAGTGGCACTGAGGTCTACCTGCACCTGGCCGTGTGACTGCTGACTAGGCTGCCCAAGTGACCCTCCAGGTCTCTGCGGAGAGGGGGTCCTCCTCTGCTTTCCCTTCTTCTAGTAACAGAAGAAGGCAGCTCCTGACCGCTAAAGTTTGGGAGTATCTGTAGGTAGTTCTGTACCTGCCAGAAGCAAAGTCTTTATTGCACCTCCCACCCAGGGGCTGGTGGGACGGGGGGTATGAGAATCGTTGGGGATGAGAATGTGGGAGAAAGTGGGGTGCGTATGGGGGAGGGGTGAACGGAGAGAAGCACAGATCAAGGGGTGGACTGGTGGAGTGGAGGGAGAGTGCGCGCGCGCACGTGTGTGTGTGTGTGTGTGTCTGTGTCTGTGTCTGTGTCTGTGTGTGAGTGAAACCCTCCTCGCGCAGGAAACATTCCCTAGCTGCCGCAGCCCCCAGGTGGAGAGGAATGGCTCTAGGGTCGCCTGAGCCCTCCCCACGCTTTCTCTCCAGATCCCTGGAAACTCTAAGCAACCCCAAGGACGAGCTAAAGGGTTTTCCTGATCCCCACTCCCCTACACACACGGTAGGGGCCACGTCCTCCAGCTCTGATTCCTGCCTCTCTGCAGATTTGCCTCTGCTGCCCACCAAAGAAGTGAAGCCCCCACCGCAACCTCTAGGCCAGGAGCCCCGCGCTGGTGTCCGCCAGGCGGCGCCCTTCTAACACAGAAAGGTTAAGGGGGCAGCTTCGCGGGTAAATCAGCCACTGCCACCCTCCTCGGGAACTGACCCAAGACCACCCATCAGTAAACACCTGAGGACCCACTGCCAGGGCCCGAGCACGCGCCTGGCTCGACCCCTCTTTACCGGAGAGGAAAGCCGGGTGCAGGGGGCGCGCGGCCCGGGACGCGCTCCAGGGCTCCGGGGCTCCGGTGCCCGCGCTGCCTGCGGCTCCCGCGCCCGGGTGGCTCACCTTCTCTCCGGTCAGCACGTGCAGCCCCTCGCGCACCTTGGCGAACGAGCCCTCGCCCAGCTTCCTGCTGCCGATGAGGTAGTTGCCCACGCGCTTGTGGTGCTGGAAGTCGCGGAGCCGCTCGCGGGGCACGCCGCTCACCCAGGCCGGCAGGAAACTTCCCTCGCAGGCCGCCGCCGGCCTGGCCGCCTCCTCCGCGCCGCCGACGCCCCCGGGCGCCGCGGGCTCGCCCAGGAGCCCGTCCCCCGCCGCCGCCGGCATCGCGCTGGTCCGCGGCCCGCGCGGCTCCGGCGAGGCTCCCGCGCTCGCTGCGCCTCCTTCCTCTCCTCCTCCTCGGGCTCCCCGGCTCCGCCCGCCGCCGCCGGGGTCTCCCCGCGCCCGGCCGGGTTTCCGCACCCCGCGCCGGGATCCGCGACGCTCACGCCCCCCGCGCCACCGAGCGCCGCGCACAGACAATAGCGACTGCCCGGGACCCGCCCCCAAGAAGTTCTGCCTCGGAAGGTCGCCTGGGCCGCTGGCGGGACTCTGAGATCCCGCCCCCGGTCCCGTCCAGGAGGCGAATGACAGTCGCGCTGCTCGGGTTCGCGGGCGGCGGCGCTGGCCCGGGCGGGGCGCGACCTCGTTGTAGGATCCCGGGGCCCCGGAGCCTCCGCCGCCTCGACTCTGGCGGCCGCGGTGTGGCCCGCACGGGCTCAGGTCCGACTCGATCGCCCCTAGCCGTGCGCCAGGCGGCCGCTCCGGCCCGAGAGGAGCGCGCGGCGGGCTGCAGGCGCCCTCTGGAAGGCAGCAGAAGAAAGCCCCATTCAGTTTGAATTTGCAGAAATTTAATCCGGTGGCGGGCGGCGGGAACAGATGCGAGCTCCGCTCAGCAGCCTGGGCACTTTCAAATCCCGCGTAGCCCCTCCTTCCCCGCGCGCAACAGCCCGACTCGACCCTCGCCGGAGGGGGGGCGGAGTAGGCGGCGGAGCCACCTGAGCTCCAGGCTGTGGGACCCTGCGCGGCCTCGGAGACGCGCGCTCCCGGACCGCCCAGAGCGGGCCGCCTCCCGCTGCGCGGGATCCCGGGCTGGGGCTCTGTGGACCTTTCGGCTGTGGGACGCCCCTCCAGCCGCCCCCACTGGGAAGCGGGGAAAGCGGCAGAAGCGCTAGAGCCCCGGGAGCTGTGGGTTGGGCTGGTAGCTTGGCACACCTGGGACCTGGATGGATGGGTGGTGGGAAGAAGGATGGAGAGGGGGCAGGCGCGTGCCCCGGCTCGCACGCAGACCCGACTGCCGTCTTGGGGGGGGGGGGGCGCCGCGATGGTCAATAGTAGCGGTGGCCGCGTAGGAGCCAGGGCGTTTACACCTTCTTTCCTCGCGTTGAAACGATGCGCGTGACTGCAGGCTGAGCTGGACCTGCGCTCGCCGCTCCTCGATGCTTTTGTTCTGTGAGCGCTGTGACTGTGCTCCCCACGTGTAAACAACTGCAGCAGCTCTGACGACACTGACCCTCTCTAGGATCCCCCAACGTCTTCCTGAACCGAAGATAAGCAATCCTGCACGGGAAGGACTGGGGCGTAGGTGGGCGGGAGGCCTTTGCAAAATGCTACCTGTTGAAGTACGGCGGTTTAATGTAGACTTCACCTCTGAGCATCCACCTACGGTCCTAACAAACTTCCTTTCATCGTTTACTCCTCAGCGTAGGAGTGTGGCACCCTGGATACTCCTTGATGCTTTCCGATGGGGGAGGGTGCCGACAGCTGTCAATCCAGGCTTGGGGGCTCCCTAACCCATCTGGAAAGTGACTCAAGGTAAACGCTTATGTTCTATTTTAAATAGAAGTGACTTTGAATATGCTTTGAGCCACTCACACGCCACATGTTACCAGCCTTATTATGACTGAGCATGTTGGTGTTTTCTGTAGATCAGATCGTTGTTCCCGTTTTCCCACCTTAAAGGATTTCCCACATCTTAAATATTTTTCTTGCTAGGGTGAAGGGACTTCTTTCTCCTCCAATGTACCCCTACAGTTTCTGCAGAGCTCATTCAGTTGTTTTCATGTCTAATTCAGTAGTCAGATTTTAAGGGGACAGGAAGATGGGCAGGAGCAGTAATTAGCAGGGCCAGCAGAGTAGATGCACAACAAATGTTTAATGAAAGAGTATAGAGTTCGCTCCGAGCTCCAACCGGTTAGGAATCTTCCATCAGGAGAGGTTTTGACACTTCCTCAATGTATTAATTTGAATTTTTTAAATTTTAGAATATTAATCTGTACAAAAATTTAGAGATTTAGGAGGATCCGGGGAAGATGGCGACCGGGTGAGCAGCAAGGGAGCGAACCTCCTTAATAAACACCACCAGCTCGAGACAGACTTGGTGAGCGTGAATGCCGGAACCTCGGCTGGGAAGTTTAAACTGGGCATATTTCTCTGAGATGCCGGGGGAGATGTGGTAGGGCGGACCAGGCTGCCGGGGCGAGACGTGGGAAAGTC